>JAUTXW010005454.1:255000-497500 GCA_030620095.1 Kuschelorhynchus macadamiae
TTTTTTTATAAGATACTCAGTTATTACGTACTTCTGATATAGTGTAACAAAATTCCTAGTCCTAACACAAAATATTCTGTTTGTGATGTACTTTCTGTCTGTCACTTGCCTCCAGCATGCTGGCTCGCAATGATACAAGCGGCAAAATGTTAAAGCTAAATATTTTATAATTGCCTTGTAACCAATGGACCAAACTGTCAGTCATGTACAGATTACTGACAATGTTACACCAGTAATAGTAAATACGCTTAGTGCAAGTGAAATTGTTTGAAAGGCATTGAAAAGATTTACCCAAAAAACAAACAAGAATTGCAATACACATGGCCCTTTCTTAGCAAAGATGATGACTGAAGCAGTGGCTTATTCAACAAGAGTTAATGAGAGTTTGATGAGGACATTAATGCAAAATGTAAAACAAGTTCTAGAATGTAAAAGCAATATAAAAGATATTTAGAATGCTTCACTAGAAACTGAATTGTATTTGCCTCAGTATTTGCAGCAAACCATTTTTATGAACCGCCATAAACAAACAGGTATTACTTATTTTCGTTTTCCAAAAGTAGTTTTTTTATTATATATGTGTATACAGACAATTTTTTTAAGTTGTCTCAAGAAAATATTGTTTTATGTACTTGATTCTTTTAATATATTTTTAAACATGTGCAGTATGCATTAATATTTAATGAAACACTGAAACTATCTAAATACTCGATTAAATGCATACGAAAAAAAAATTCTTTAACCCTAATATTTAGTTTTAAAAAGGACCATTTTTTGTAGTAATATTATCTCAGAATTCAGAGAAATGATTAGTGATTTTGTTTCACACGTTCTTTTCTCTTGCTTAATTAAATAATCTATATATTTACTCCAACTTTGTGAATCGATTTGCTTATGAAAAATGCGTTTATCATTGTGGATTCTAAAATGGTGTTATGAATTTCTGCAAAACTATAAAATTTCAGTTTAGAGTATTTTCATCAAGCACATATTTTGTGCAAAAGGACTCTTTTATAAATACTCGATAAATGAATACGAAAAAAAAGGACCATTTTTTGCAGTAATGTTGTCTTGCTTAAGTCATCTACTGGGTGATCAGTTATACTGTTGTCATTAGAATCTAGAGAAATGATTAACGGCTTTGTAGTTTCATCTAATGTACCATCAAGTTACCACATTCTTTTCTCTTGCTTAATTAAATAACCTACACATTTACTCCAAATTTGAGAATCCATTTGCTTTCAACATCCTTGATTCTAAAAGTGGTGTTAAGCCTTGCTGCAAAACTCTAATATTTTAGAGCAGTTCAATTAACCACATATTTGCAAAAGGGCTGTTTTTAAAGTAAGAAATTGAATAATTTTTTGAAGATTTAGCTGGTAGTTTTTTAAGCTTCTTAGAATTGTTACTAGTGTTGGCCATAATAACTCAGACGCAGGAGAAATGAGAACCAGCACCAATATGTATGATTATGAATTGTGTGTCTTTGCCAGAAGGTGCTTTAATTCTGGTTGTTATCTTTCTAAAAAGAACTCTACAGTAGTGTCTTGTCCAAAGACGGAATGTGTTCATCTTTTCGCACATCAGCCAATATTTTATAGGTACATCTTCCTCAATGTAGCGGCTTTTCTATCTTCAATCTTTATTTCCTTTCTTCCTGTAAGTTTTCTTGGAGACTTAATTAGGCCACTTTTTTCCTTACATAATACTCTGTATATTGTTGACCTCCAGTCAACACATTTCAACTATTTTTGCATCATCAATTATTGGACTTTGTTGTTTAAGGGAATTAAAGACGTTAATAATTACAACTTTTTTAATTATAGGAAAGCACTTTTACTAACTCTTATCACAGAAACAAAATGAGAAATGCTAGTCATTCTAAAGAACAAACTGTTTTATTTCTTACAAGAAGATTAACTAAACTTTGGTTAGGCATTTTGTGTCCCTAATGAATGATTACAACTTTAGTTTACATTTTGTGTTATATTAACACTTTTTCAATAACACGAAACGTAGCAACTGAAAATAGTGATTTCACTATAGACCTCACTGCAATCCCATAACCCACGAACTAAAGTTGTAATAAACTAAACATAAAATATTTTTCCTAAGCAAGTTCCCCCCATTAGGTTTAGCCAGGTATAGGCAGAGATATAAATTTGCATAAAAGCATCCTATAGAGACCCCCCAATTTTCAGGTATTTTTTCTTGGACAAAAAAATTTAAAACCTTTTTGAATGTTGGTACATTATTGTCTCTTTAATTTAATAAATTATTATATTCTATAATACCAATAAATAACACTGATTTTTTCAGATGGAATTGTGTTTCTTGCCTGTTTACTGATTTATTAATGTTCGAAACTCAGTTGGCTTTTAATTACTAGTATACTTATTAAATAGTTTATACAAATATTTATTATGTGAGTTAAGTTATCTATGATCAGTAGTATATGTTATTTTTATTTTTATTTTATTTAATTAATAAATTGTAATTAATTTTTATACTTATAAATTTGTTATTGCCATTGAGAGAGTGTTTATTAGATATGAAAGTTGTATAAAGGCTGTAGTATAATTTTTAATAATTTCTGTATATTTTAGATTTCTAAAAGTACAGAAAAACCAAGTACCTCGGTATTTTCTGAAGAAAAAGCAGTTGAATCAGATTCAAGTGATGGTCAATCAGAGAAGTGTCCTATTTGTCTTATTTCATTCAGGTTACAAGAGGTGAGTATTATTAACTTATTAATAAATCTTTTTTTAAACTCTAAAAATTTTTATTTTATTGCTCCTTATTTTTTGTATTTTAATACAATTAAGATGCAGGGAGAGGTTCGGTACAGTATACATATCAATGTGAAATTATGCTTTCCTACATATTCTTTTATCTCCGAATTGTTTCTTTTCATTTTTAATTTTTTAATGTTATAGCGTGTATATATATATATATATATATATATATATATATATATATATATATATATATATATATATATATATATATATATATATATATATATATATAATTTTTTTTCTTAATGGAAAAGGATTGCCCATCTGGGTCACTAAAGGATATTTTTTTAGTAATTTGGTGCCATAACAATAAGGTGTTATTATTAATTAATTATTATCTGTAGTAATAAATAGTTTATGTAGGTACAAGGGAGTTATTTCTTAAATCATTAAAAATATAAAAGTTGTAATAGAAGTTAATAACTGGCATTCAGAAATAAAAGAATATATGACAACGGAGTTACGGAAAAAAAAATTTAAATTAGGTCCTATTTAACCAACCAAAAATTTATTCTAATATGTTCTTTAGTTTAGACAGAGAAAAATTGGAATTACTTGCTGACGGTTCAAATTCGATTGCATGAGACATTATCAGCAATCTTCACTATACTATTTAAATCCACTGAATGAGATATGGTATAATTTTGAACATACTTTATTTTAAGCTATACAGGGTGTTACAAATTCGTTGTACTAGCCTTGGGATTTTGGAAACGGTAAGAGCGTCAAGGTTAGTTAAATGGGGATGAAATTGCACATTTGAAATCCCATTCATATTCGTAAAAATTCGAAAAACTACAATCATTTTCCTGATTTTGTTTGAAAACCTATTTTAAAATAAATTTAACATACCTATTGTCACTTTTTGTGCTCTATGAAATTGTAGTATCAGATTTTAATTCCGGTGTTTCGTCTGCTGGCGACGGTAATCAGGATCGGCTTTTTTAAATACGGACCTGCATTTTGTTATTACAGTTTTGTTAATTTCAATGCTCACTGCATTCTACTGCAATATTAGTTTAATCACATCATCTTCAGTATTTTTTATTTCTAATTTTGCTTTACTGTTCATGTTTGTAATAATCCCGTCTAAATTAATTTAATTAAGAATACCATATCATTTTATTTACGGGGCTTTTAAAAAAATATGTTCCTTTTCATTCTGAAATTTTACTGTTATTAAAATATTGAATATGTTTTTTGGGGTTTGAAACATTCTAATGTAAATAAACTAATATTGTAGCACTGGAGTTTACAAAACTTCAATACAAAATAGAGATCCATATTTAAAAAGCTAATCTGATTATTGACACCAGCAGACAAAAGGCCGAAATAATTAAAATCTGGCAATAGGACATTGTAGCTCTTACCATTATTCCGAGATCTCTATGTTCTTATATTGAATTTGTAACACCCTATATAGAGTAGTAAATATGCTGGCTTGATTTCAAAATAGGGTACACGTTGCATTCAAAATATGGGAAAAATGTATAGTTTTTTGGCATATTTTTTATATGTTCATTTGTAATAGATCAGGCACAAACTTGTTTACTATTTTTATATTTAGCATTGTTGCTATTATCAATATTATGAAGTTACGATGTATATCACCTGGTGTGTTTAAATTGTTTTGCTTTTATATATATAAGCATTTTAGTTAAAATATTAATTTCTCGAGGTAATTTTCTTTTTGGAAAAAACTCGGATCTGTAAATTCTTGTTTTTTTATTGGGCATTTTTATACATAAAATCAAAATGTATAAGGTGATCAGTTTAAGAAACATGATATATATATATATATATATATATATATATATATATATATATATATATATATATATATATATATATATATATATATATATATATATATATATATATATATATATATATATATATATATATATATATATATATATGTTTAAAGTGGTATAACATACTTAATTTTAAAAATATTAAAACAAATAAAAGAAACAATATTATGACTAGTTATCAAGTTTTTTTAACATAAAAATATTAATATGTTCTCAAACATAAATATACCTTGGGGGTTTAATTTCAATAGTTAGGTCTCTGTTTCCGGAGTCTAAATATACCTATTGCGATACCTTCGTTTTAAAAAATAATCGAGACAATAAAGAAACGCTGCGCCATAAGAGTAATGTGTGTGACAAAGATTTTCTTTCTTTCTTTACCACATTTATCTTAAAGTAAAGTTTTTCTCTACTTTCTCATTTTTAAAGATATCTGGAAAAATAGACATCTTTTAAAAAAAAGGCAAGTTATATTTTATATCTTTTTATATTTTTACTTTCCTGATAAAGGAAAGTAGGCTTTGTAGGTATCCTCGATCAGATGCCTAGAAACATGTTTTCCCAATTCTGTCGGTCTGTCTGTCGCTGTGTCTGTTTGTAGCATAGCTGAAATCCGAATTCAAATTTTGGTCAAAAATTAACGGTCGAATGGGGATTACATGGTAACATTTTAGTAAAAATCCAACATGGCGGCACAAAATGGCGACCTAACAAAATTTAAAAAAAAACTATTACTAAAAAACTGCTTATCCAATTTACACAAAATGTTGCATAAAAATGAGTTGTGATATGGGGAGGAACTGGCAAACTTTTGGTGCAAATCCGAGTTGATGGAACAAAATAGTGGCCTAATAAAATGTTAAAAAAATCGCTGTAAAACAACTACTTCATCTATTGTTTTCAAATTTCGTAGATAAATAAAGTGTTTTATAGGAATTCAAGATGGTGTAACATGAACCGGTTCTAATTTTAAATGTTTAAAAATTGGTCTTACTTATTTGATTAATTTAAAATTTTACACAAAAGTCAAGTATGGTATATAAAGATAAACTGGTAAAATTTTGGCGAGGAGTCCTTATGGTGAAACAAAATTGGGGCTTAATAGAAAGTTGAAAATATCAGTATTAAAAAACTACTTAACCAGTTGAGTTTAATTGTCGATCATATATTTCAAAACAAAATGACGGCTTAATGAAATGTTTTTTACCTCAAATGTTGTACAAAAAATCAACTGTGGCATAGGAATAAACTGGTAAAAGAGTCATTATGGTGAAAGAAAATTGCTGCCTAATTAAATGTTTAAAATATTATTATTAATCAGGTTATCCAATTAAGTTGAAAATGTTGACCTTTTTAATGATGTAAATAATAAATGTTATTTTCATTTTTTTATAGATTATGTAAATAAATTTAAATAAAAATATAATATGCATATTAAAATAAAAATAAATTAATAACTAATAAAAAGAAAATTTTAAAAATGGTATACTGAAGTATTGAAGCACTGGTTTTATTTAAATAGGTATGGTAAGTGAATGAAGGTTTGTATGTAGGTTAGATCTGGACAGTAAAAGTTGTGGAGATGAAACTTATATTTGATTTAACCTGAATGATAATGATATGTAAAGAAATAAAACAGATGTATTGTGGTAAATTCTTATTTGCGCATACGCAATATAACTGTCCAAGAAAACGGTGATTTTCGGTTTGACAAAAACAATATAAAAAGTAGCAAAAACGGTTGGGGAATGTATATATGTATATATGTATATAATATTACTTATATTATATATATTAATATATATATATATATATATATATATATATATATATATATATATATATATATATATATATATATATATATATATATATATATATATATATATATATATATATATATATATATATATATATATATATATATATATATATATATATATATATATATATATATATATATATATATATATATATATATATATATATATATATATATATATATATATATATATATATATATATATATATATATATATATATATATATATATATATATATATATATATATATATATATATATATATATATATATATATATATATATATATATATATATATATATATATATATATATATATATATATATATATATATATATATATATATATATATATATATATATATATATATATATATATATATATATATATATATATATATATATATATATATATATATATATATATATATATATATATATATATATATATATATATATATATATATATATATATATATATATATATATATATATATATATATTATGTATGTATATATATATATATATATATGTATGTATATATAGGATTTTACTGTCCTAAAATCTATTAACTAAAAAATTGCAAAGAAAATCCAATATATATATATATATATATATATATATATATATATATATATATATATATATATATATATATATATATATATATATATATATATTTATATATATATATATATATTTATATAATATATATATATATATATATATATATATATATATATATATATATATATATATATATATATATATATATATATATATATATATATATATATATATATATATATATATAGATATATATATATATATATATATATATATATATATATATATATATATATATATATATATATATATATATATATATATATATATATATATATATATATATATATATATATATATATATATATATATATATATATATATATATATACAGTGGTAAAAAATTCGTAGGGTGATTCCTAAGGTATTTTTATGAAAAAAAGTTATTACAAACATTTGTCAAAAATGCTTCCTAAGGGAGCTACGCCCCTTCAAATGGGGCACTTTGAAGACGGTTTTTCCTCCATATTTCCGAAACCGTTCATACAAAAATCATGAAAGTTGGTACATCGTACAAACTTTGAATGCTGAATCAGAATTTGAGCCCAGAGTATCAAAATTTTAATCAGGGGTGTACCATACCGGGGGGGTTGAGGGTAAAAACAATCCCTTTTTTTATAACATGCTTACTTTACATTCTGATATCATGATATGATACCTGGAGGTTTTTTACGTAAAAAAGGTACTCTTAGTTCATATCAATAGGGATAGTAGTTTTCGAGAAAATCGCAATTTTCTACAGTGATGCATCGGCACCCTAAAGGCGGGTTTTCGTCAAAATTATTGAAACCTCTCACCGTCAAATATTGAAATTTGGGATACTGCATAAACTTTTGACGCCAAATTAGATTCTGAGCTGAGAATTCCCAAAAAAAAAATTATCGGAGGAGTATCATACTTAAGCGGTTAGGGGTAAAAATAAACCCAATTTTTTGATGATTAGACTCTTGAAGAATTTTTATGTGAAAAAGATACTCTTGATATTCATTGGGCTAATCGTTTTCGAGAAAATTGTATTTATCTGCTGAGAAATTTACAGCTAGTAAGTATGTGTTGGGTAGATCTCATCTAAATGAAAAACTAAATGTGCGTTAAAAAGATATTCATTCTAGAGATCAACGAAGAAAAGTAATTGAAGACTTGAAGTAAATAACGGGCTAAGTACCAAAAAATCTGAAATTAGTTTTATTTGCTTAACGTGGTGTATGTACCATTGCCTTTAACGTGAATACCGGGCATTATTTCATAGTTAAGTGACTTTGACATAGTGTCATTATTTGTCAATAATAAATCAGTCGGAAATTAAAAAATTAAATGCGTTTTTATCTTTTATTAACATTCCGATAGAATAATATTTTCAAATCATAGCAGAAAGGTGCAGATATCGGAAGCAAAGTTAGTTTAAATCTGAATCTTCATTGTTTTTGGTAGTGAAGTTTTTCATCATGAATCGCTATACGAACGCTGAAATGACTGATATGCATTTCTTATATGGACTTGCGAATGGTAATGCTTTAGAGGCTAGGAGGTTGTACATTGAACGATATCCTAACCGTAATGCTCCTGACAGCAGAATGTTCCAGAGAATATATCAACGACTTCATGAGACAGGCACATTGAAACAAAATAGAGGACCGGGAAGACCCGTGACAGCAAGAACGGTGGAAATCGAAGAAAATGTTCTGCATATAATAGAGGAAGATCCAGGTACTTCCACTAGAAAAATTGCAGGTGCGTTGAATATCAGTAATAAAACTGTGTGGACAATTCTTAAAGACAATTTGTTGTATCCATCCATTTTCCTCCACGCATCCAATTTTGTCAACGGCTTTTGCAGCTATTGGTTCAAATCCCTCAGCTGCTGTCGTTGATTCTTTTTACCGATGAAGCGCATTTCTCAAAAAATGCAATCATGAATTTTCATAACAATGATGTATGGACTGACGAAAATCCGCATGAGATACGTGAAGATCGTTTTCAGCATCAGTTTTTTTTAAACGTTTGGATGGGAATTATTGGTGACTGGCTGATTAGACCAGTATTCCTAGCAGAAAGACTCACCGGCGAGGTTTATCGAAACTTCTTGGAAGAAACCCTACCTAACTTCCTTGAGGATGTACCATTGGCAACGCGAGATGCAATGTGGTTTATGCACGATGGGGGCCAGCGCATTTTAGTATGGCAGCTCGTGAGTGGTTGACAGCAACATATGGAGACCGCTGGATTGGTCGGGGTGGACCTCACTTATGGCCTGCTCGGTCTCCGGACTTAAACCCTTTAGATTATTTTCTATGGGGTCATCTAAAGTCATTAGTTTATGTCACACCAGTGGAAAATGTGGACGATTTAAGAAATCGTATAATTGCAGGTTGCAATGCGATAAGGAATACCCCTGCCATATTTGAAAGAGTTCGTCAGTCAATGAGGCGAAGACTAGATTCATGTATCCTAGCAGATGGTGGTCATTTTCAACAATTTTTGTGAAGTAATACGAAAATTAAATTAATGAATATTTCGATAATAAAATAGTTTGTATTATTCTTCTTTTTCGAAAAGCATTTCTATCACCCTCTGTTTTCGACACTAAGGACTCTCCAAAAAAATATCAAACGACAAAATACTTACTGCTTACTTATGTATTCTTAAAGGGGTAAATAACGGCGTCGACGGAATAAATTGAAATTTTCTCTCAAACTAATAGCCTAATCAATGTGAACCAGAAGTAGTATCTTTTTTACGTAAAAAATATTCAAAGATCTAATTCTAAAATCAAAATGTCAAAAATAAATTACTATCAAAAAATTGGGTTGTTTTTAACCCTAACCAATTCAATATGATAAGCCTCTGATAAAATTATCAAAGATTTAGAGCTCAGAATCTAATTTGGCGTCAAAAGTTTATGCAGTATCCCAAATTTCAATATTTCACGGTGAGCGGTTTCAATAATTTTGAGGAAAACCCGTCTTTAGGGTGCCGATGCATCACTGTAGAAAATTGCGATTTTCTCGAAAACTACTATCCCTATTGATATGAACTAAGAGTACCTTTTTTACGTAAAAAACCTCCAGGTATCATATCATGATATCAGAATGTAAAGTAAGCATGTCATAAAAAATGGGGTTGTTTTTACCCCCAACCCCCCCGGTATGGTACACCCCTGATTAAAATTTTGATACTCTGAGCTCAAATTCTGATTCAGCATTCAAAGTTTGTACGATGTACCAACTTTCATGATTTTTGTATGAACGGTTTCGGAAATATGGAGGAAAAACCGTCTTCAGGGTGCCCCATTTGAAGGGGCGTAGCTCCCTTAGGAAGCATTTGTGACAAATGTTTATAATAACTTTTTTTCATAAAAATACCTCAGGAATCACCCTACGAATTTTTTATCAATGTTTAGGAAACACCCTGTATATATATATATATATATATATATATATATATATATATATATATATATATACATATATATATATATATATATATATATATATATATATATATATATATATATATATATATATATATATATATATATATATATATATATATATATATATATATATATATATATATATATATATATATATATATATATATATATATATATATATGTATATAATTCCACCATACACAGATAACACAGTTTATATGTACATATATTTACTTGGCAATACCTTTATATATGTGATATATATAAAGGTATATATATATATATATATATATATATATATATATATATATAGATAGATAGATAGATATAGATATAGTGTACATTGTAATTTTTATTATAAGGTAAGTAAGTTCTTGGTACTTGAGTACAAAAATACATAAAGCCCTTTTTACCTATCTTTCCTAATAATGAACTTTTGCACTTTATCTAGATAAATAACACATATTAATAATTATATAATGTGTTTAAAGTTAATACCAAACAGCTACATGTATATAAGCTGTGTTATATGTGGGGAGGAATCCGTTATGAAGAAAGTTTTGGGTAAAGCGACTTTATCGATTTTTTTAAATGTTATATAGGACTTGGTAACCAGCCTCCTACTAGCCATACTATTTGTTTTCAGATCAATTTGATACTCTTGAAAAATAATAAAAATGGCTGTGCTGTACATCCTTTTAATGTTAAATTTAGAACGCCAACGTTCCAAAAATAGTTGAAGTTAAGTTTATATGTTATATCAAACATCGAAATCTAAGAATATTGGTGTTCATCTTAAAAAAAATCATCCATGAAGTCGTATTTCTTACATGGGTCACCCCGTACATTTTGATTATTGCGGATCCGAGCGTTAAAAAAAAAACCTTTTTTTTATCGAATTTGTGCGGGCTTTAGATGGTCTCGGTATATTTAGAAAATCAGCAAATTTTGCTAACTTAATATTATGGTATTGTAGGTGGGCATACCAGAAAACTGCGAGCATACCTTTTGTTTGGAGTGTATACAGGAATGGTCAAAAAATATGAATACATGTCCAGTGGATAGAAAAGAATACCAGTAAGCTATTTACCTTAAATAATAATAATTCGCAAATGTTATCCTTAAATTAGCAGTCTGTCATCGGTGTCTTGCTCCAGTTCAGTCATTGGTGGTTATTGGAGTGCAGCATAATCGAGTGGGGGCAAAGTCTAACATGCTTATGTGGTACATGTTTTCAAAGCTAATATAATAGCAAATGACAGTGTAATAACTAAATACATAATGTTAATAAAAACACAATTAAAAAAGCAAACATATTAAAAAGATACTATGAGAAGAAATAAACAAGAGAACAATAATGAATCAGTTAATAAATAATATAAAGAAAATAAAAACAACAAAATATGCATGCAATTATTGAAATTTAATAAATTCCATAATTTGCTTTACCTTTGGAGTCACTGTTTTGTGGCAAATGGTAAAATATTTTAATTATTTTGTATATTAGAGAGTGTTTGGCACAGAATGGTATTTTAATTTTTAAATATGAGACAGACGGTCTCCAGTAAAAACCGATAGAGCAATGTTAATATACCCTGACTCATAATATTTGTCAAGTTTTCTGTTAGTTTTGAAGATGTAGCATAAAGGTCTATCTATGAATATAAATTGAAGTGAATATATATAAGTGAAAATATTATCTGCAAAACTCCCAAAAAGGAATTTCTTCCTTCATATGGCTCTCATCAAGTAAAACGCAATTTAGATTTTTATTCTCTCTTAGGGATTAATGATTCTCATTGTATAGGAGCTTTCGGAGAGTTTCTGCTGTAATAAATTTTAGTTATTGTCAACTGCATTGCCAAGAAACTTAATGCATTTTCCACTTTTTTACGTTCTGTCACTCTCTTGACTTGGCATTATCATAATTTCATGTAAAACTCAGCACACTTGTTTTGCTAGCATTAAAATATAAAAGGTTGGAATTATACCACTCGTTATTTTTATAACAAATTGTATGTGATAATCTTCATCAATTATTATACAAGTAATATGGATCAGCAGAGATTCATTCATATGAGCTGAGTTGTCTTGTCTTGGTCATTCAAGAACCTGTTTATTTGGCAGAAAGTATTGTAAGACGTGGTGATACATGTGACGTGAATTTACGCATCAAAGTGTAATTTCTATACACAAAACAGAACAAAATTTTTAAAAAGATGTTTTCACTGCCTTTCAGAATATGTGTTTAAAACCTTGCCAGATTACCTTAAGAGGCTAAAGGTCCTTCAATTTAAAAGTAAGCTTAAGAATTATGTCTCCAATATTTTGCCGTACTTGTAATATTTAAAACCATTTCTTGTTTTATTTAACTTTTTTTCAGTTACTATGAGTAAATGATTATTTATTTAATTAATCAGTTCTTTTGGTAGACCATAAAATAGTAGTCCTCAAAAACTCTAAAATGTCAAAAGATATCTCGTATCACAAGTACTTTAATGTTGATTATAGACAGGACCATTCCAAGCACAGATCTTTGAACTACCCTTTGAATTAAAAAATATCAGATAACCTTATTTGATAAAGTTGTGTTTCATATTCTAATATAGAACTATAATAAAATGGTTTTATAATTTATTAGTGTCGTTTTTACTCCCTGCTTCTATGTGCTTCTCTTCATCTTTATTATCTTCTAATTTTAATACATTATCAGCAGGGTAATAAACTTCACAACAATTGTCCTTTATTTTTGTAGCCTTTCCATGTTCACTTTTATTTACGACCTTGCTTTACACTTAAGCCTTTACATACATATATTCATTATTACACAAAAAGACAAGGTACACTAAATAGTGCTATTAACAACCAGGCCCAAAAGGTAAAAAAAAACAGAAAAAAAAATTAAATCCGATTTTCTAAAATTCTGTCTTATTTTCCGTGTCATTGTTCTTCACACAGGGAACTTAGATTTGAAGTCAAATTAGGCAGTGCTTATAACTTGATTGAAGCCATAGGGAGCTAGGTAAGAGAAGGTTACTTGAAAAGTTTCAGTGCTAGGTCAAGGGGTGTCAAAATTTGTTATTAACTTCCCGACATTTGTTCTAATCATTAACTTCCCTTCATTTGTTCTAATCAGTTTTCAGCTAAATGCTTTGGAGTCTGAGAGTTGATAACATTGAATACAAAACAGGTAAAATGAAAAATCTCTTCATTCATTTTTTCATTAAATGGTGATTTGAGAATAACATGAAACTTTAGTAATAAAATGGATTCAGTAATTCTGCAGCTTCTGTAACCTCATGGGACATTCGTCAAACTAGGTCCATAGATAATAACCATGTAGTGAAAATGAGACAAGTCCAAAAAAATTAACAATTTTCTTCACATTTTCTTCTCGTAAATCTTTAAATCTGTATAGATATTTAAGACTGAGATATGCTCTACAGCTTTCACAACAGAAACATGATTTTCAAATTTATGCTTAGAATCCAGAATCAGCATAAGGTTTTTATATTTTTAATGTATCAGATTTTACAGTCTTCAATCTTAAAACTGACTCTACTCATATCTCCCGAAAGCGCAGCCAATTAACATCTGTTAACTCTTCTCAGGATTCAGTATTAAAACGTTTTTTTTTGTCGAAGAAAAATTTAATTCAAGTGGATGGATGTTAAGGAAAAAAGAAAAAGTTAGACTTCGCCAGCATAAAAATGAATGCTGCACTTTTAGTGCGATGTTTAATAATGCCCATATAAAACTCAAACTGAAAAAAGCTTTGTTGTTGAAAGTTACATTTATTGACAAAACTGAAAGAAAATTATTACAAAAGAATAAAAATATATAATATATATGATTGTACATGATGCAATAAAAATATTTACCTAGTTGACAAAAAAAACTGAAAGCTGTCATACATGCACAGTGAAAATACATTAAATAATAGAAAAGAACAATAATCAGTTATTTTCGTCTAAGTTAAGAATATAAAAGAGATTAATAAAATAAAAACTTTACAATAAAATTAGAATACTACAAACTTTTAAGTAAATTAAAAGTAAACAAAAGTATTTAGACGAACAAAAAGAGACTTATATTATTAACTTACTTACTCCAAGTGGAGAGACAGATAACAACACACCAATACAAGAGATACAACTCAAAATACTAAAATCTTTCATTGAAAAATTCAGGCACCTCATAATATGCTTTCGCAAGAAATAGTTTATTAAATTCCCTTGTGAATATTTCCTCTGCCTCAGTGACCTTTATATTCAAAGGAAAAGGATTAAACAGCTTTGTGGTGTTAAAGATAATGGAATTCCTTATCAAAGTATTAGATGGTATAGGTAGCCCAACATTATGTGTTTGTCGTGTCCTGTAATTTCGCTCTTCAGTTGTAGTATTTTTGTACTTTTTATGTATGAGGCATAATGACTTGAGAATTAATAAGGATGGCAAAGTAAGAATTTTATTTAATATAAAGAATGGCTAACATCAGTCTCTTAACCCTACTTTATACATACACCTGATGGCTCTCTTTTGTAAAATAAAAACACTATTAAAAAGTTGTCTTGAACACACTACTCATCAAAAACACACTCTTCTCTAAGATGGGACTCTATTAATGCAAAGTAGCTATTTCTCACAATACATAGATCTAACTCCCTAGCTAAAATACGAAGGGCAAAACAATTTGAGGCTAACTTAGAATATAATTGACTTATATGGGTGTCAAATTTAAGTTTACTATCTAAATAAATACCCAAGAATTTGTTCTCTGACAAATTACTAACCACAATGCCTTCCAAATATACATCATTTAAGTTGAACTTAAAGTTCATAATGCTAGTCTTAGAGATATTACACATTAATGGAATTTTCAGTCCTATCTCTGTAATGTGAGTGCTTAGCAAGCCTTCAAACATTTCTATAAACTTTTCTGTATTTATTAAAGTACAAAATAAAAAAGTGATTATGGCAATTATCTTTACTTTCTAATGTAGTACAGGAAACGCATATTTTTAGAAGTCCGTTAGTGAAACACTTCCAAGGGATTGGATTGGATTTTACTAAACCTTCTTACTTTTTTAGTTGTTTTTATTTTAAATGTACGTGATATGGCTTCATGGTCTGAAATACCTGCATTCATCACCTCACAAAAAACATTATTTTCTTCAAAATTTGTGCACAAGTAATCAATAATAGTAGATGAATGGAAGGTTATTCATGTGGGTTTATCAACCACCGTACGTAGGCCAAATGAACTCAATACGCATTGTAACATTTGTATAGTAATATTAAATGTGTCTAAAAAATCGATATTAAAATCCCCACATAATATAATTAAAGTACCACAATTTAACTGTAATAACACAAGGTCTAACCTAAACAAGAAATCACTAACACTACTAATTGGAGAACGATGCAAACCAAGAACATAAAGATTAAATTTTTAGCAGTAACATATTGAAAGCTCAAAAATTATATCCTCATTTAAAGTCTCAAATTGACTAACTTTTATATAGTTATAGTACTTCAAATATATCTCTTTAACAAGAATAATTATTCCTCCATGTAAAAAAGTTGAACGACAATAGTTACTAATGACAGAGTATTTCAACAGAAATAATGTTTCTTCTGGTTTTAACTAGTGTTCACACAAAACTATAATACTAGGATTACTCAGCTTTTCCAAAAAAATAGAAACCTGGGCTTATTTCTTACACTCTGAACATTTAACAATATTATGGAGAATTCATCAAAGGAGGACTTATCTCTAAAAAAGCACAATTACTATTCCGCCTATTATTTGTATGACTGCCATTAGCTTATTTATACAAAAAATGTACACATCTAAAAAAAATAAATCCATATACCTTATTATTTTTTTCATTTCAGCTCAATAACTGTTAAAAAGTCTTTACGGGAGAAAATTTTGAGAAAAATTCCAATAGAAAGACCTGAAGCACAAGATGACCCTGTAGACATTATAGAAGATCCGACATTCTGTGAAATTTGTGGATCAAATCAAAATGAAGATCGACTTCTTCTTTGTGATGGTAAAAGATAATATACATTATTTTCATTATAAATGACTGTATCAATGTTTTTGTTTTTTCATTGTATGTTTATACCAGGGACCTATTTTATAAAAGAAAGTTGCCTTTCCTGCAATACGGATTTCCGATGGTTTTTTTCCTAATAATTCTATATTTAGTGTGGAATTTACCTTAATAGTATAAAATTATAAATGATCCAGATGAACAGATTGCTAGCTTTAAAAATATCCTGTATTACTACTTTGACATATATTTTCTGGTGTCATCCAGTTGGGTCAAAGACAGGCCTTGCTGGACAAACACAGAAATAAAAAAATTTGCAAATCATGTTAAGGATTAAAAATGAAGTTATTTTGCAACAATACAAAATAGAAAAAAAGGCATATTTAAAGTTTCTTTCTGAATTTACCACTGCTATAAATGATAGTAAAGTAATCAACTCAAAGATTAAAATAACACAATGTGGCAAATATTTAACAGGGAATCTAATAGAGGTAGAAACTGTCCAAATATTAAACTCGCAAGGTTAGTTAATTGAAGAACCTCAAGAAATTTTAAACATATTTATTATTTTGACGCTCTATTAAAGAACTATTTAATCTCAATACACCGAATCTTCATGGTAATTGCTGAATGAGATGATAATAATTTTGTGAATCCTGTATCTCTGTATCGACATCCTGTTGGCGATACAGAAATGTTTAAAACTATTATGAACTTGCCAAAAAAATATTCCGTTGGTAC
Organism: Kuschelorhynchus macadamiae; assembly: GCA_030620095.1. Taxonomy (NCBI): domain Eukaryota; kingdom Metazoa; phylum Arthropoda; class Insecta; order Coleoptera; family Curculionidae; genus Kuschelorhynchus; species Kuschelorhynchus macadamiae. The sequence goes on from JAUTXW010005454.1 coordinate 272,298, forward strand.
TGACGAATTTCTTGTTTTTCTTTACATAATAAATACCTGTTTCAGTTTAGGAATTTTTCCAGACCAACTGCTAAAGTTGTACCCATCTATAAAAAGGTTGATGTCTATCTGGTCTATGACCAGTGTCCCTTTTGAATTCGGTGTCAAAAGTCTTCGAGCGGACAATATACAGAATTTTAAATTTTATTATTTGGTGCAACATTCTTAATACAAGCCAGTTTGGTTTTGTACTTGGAAGGTGAACAGCAATGGTAATTTTTCATACAATAACTCACATAATATTTTGGCCTCTCAAACTCTTTTGATATTATTGACCACAACATTTTAATGATGAAACTCGAGAGGTATGGCATAAGGGTGTGCTAAACTAATATCCTTGTATTTCGATAATATACGCTAAGTGGTGTTTACTGTGCGTGATGGTCTCAGGGTTATTTTAGAGATAGTTCCTATTAAGAGAGGCGTGCCTCAAGGTTGCATACTAGGACCGCTACTTTTTCCTTTGTACGCGAATGACTTGCAGAGCTCTTTGGGTGGGAAATTTTTGTGCCAGTATGCTGACGATACAACGGTATATTATCGGGCGTTGCCTTTGCTGGGCTCTCGGTAGGTTGTTCCAGTGCGGCAGAGCGGGTGGCGGTCTGGTATGAGACCAATTATCTCAAATGAAATCCTGATAAAACAGGACTTTTAGACCAGCGAAAATGTCCAGTCCTTATATATAAAAACCAACCATAGATCCATACCAGTTATTTCTTCTATCAAATTTTTAGGACTTCACATGGACTCTGTTTTGAGCTGGGAAGACCATATTAGTCGCGTTCAGTCATCTGTGGTCTTATTGGTAGGCTTCGATCCATAGTACCTACTGACTTTATTAGACTCTTCTACTTTGCCCATGTGCAATCAATTTCTACTTTGCCTATGTGCAATCAATTCGTCATCCAAACATTGTGCTAGCGCCACCTGCTATTGCCCCAAAGAATACCGATTCTCAAATCACAGCTGTTGTAAACTTAAATACAGCAAATCCTGAAAAAATTAGAGATGAGATTATCGATATCGAAAATAACATCGTCGAAGAACCAGATCCCGCTGTCGATACATTGCTCAACAATAAAAATGATCCAATTCCCGCTGTCGATACGTTGTTCAACAATAAAATGGATGACAGCAATGACAACGAATGCATAGAGGTTAAAAATCGAAACCGCCGTTATCAAAATAAAAACAAAGGATATACCCACATACCCAACAAAAATAGGCTTTTCGATAAATCAAGTCGACCTGAACCCTTGAAGGGTAATAATGAGAATATTGCTTCACTTAGAGCAGCAACCAGAACTTCATCATTGTTTTTGTCGGGCCTGGCCCCGGAAATTACGTGCGACATCGTTGAAAAATTTCTGGAGGAAAACAGCTTCAGAAAATACAAATGTGAGAAGATGAATACAAAAAAAGATAAGTACTGCAGCTCATTTCGACTTACTGTGCCTTATGAAAACATTGACAAGTACTTGTGCTCAAGTCAGTGGCCAAAGGGAGTCATAATTAACCATTTTCAAAATCGACAGCGCCAGCAAAACGTTACAAGAAGTCCTTATTTAAGGAGATAAAAGTTCTGCATGTTAATGTGCAATCACTAAGAAGAAAAATGGAAGAACTAGAGGCATTTATTGTGGACAAGGGAATCGACATTCTGTGTCTTACAGAACACTGGCTATCTGTCCAAGAAATCGAGGTTCTTCATATACAAGGCTTTAAATTGAGAGCCTACTCTACAAGGCAGCAGTCGATGGGTGGTGGAACTGCAATTTTTGCCAAAGAAATGCCACATTTTAGTGATATAGACATAAGTTATAATTTTAATATTGAAAAATGTTTTGAATATTCTATTGTCTATAGTAATCTTTTAAATGTATGTCTTTTATCTATCTGTAGGTCCCCTTCAGGGAGTCTTGACACCTTTCTGACATCATTGGAGAGAATTTTGACAAAGATAGGCTCCAATAAGCAGGTAATTCTGGCAGGACATTTTAATGTTCACTTCAACACTCCTGATTCAGCCGCAGTTCGGCTCTGTGACTTATTAGTGGGCTTTGGTTTACAGCAGACAATGAGCCAACCCGAGGTGAATATTGCTTAGATAATGTATTTTGCAGTCATGATATAGGGGTGCTGAATTCTGAGGTGGTAGATCTTGGGATTTCTGATCACTGGGGTCAGCTTGTTAGTATTCTCACCCATGAAACGACAGGCGTTACACAGAATAAGACAGTTTGTAGACCTATTACACAGGAGGGACTTTTTAAGTTTTCATGCAGGGCTTTCTAAGGAGTCTTGGAATACTGGAGGCATGACTGTGGAGCATAGATTTGAGCAGTATATGCAGATTCTTGACGAAGCTTACCTTGACTGTTTTCCAGAACATAATGAAATCCAACTAGGACATCACCTTCACTTGGTTTAACAAGGAGCTGAAGGCAATGAGGCTATCATTTCTGAGAGAGACAAACAGGCAGTATGGGTGTTTAAATGCCCAGCAATATAAAAACAGGAGAAAAGGGTATAAAAGCAAAATACGGGAAGCCAAAATAAATGCCAACAACAGCTTAATAAGAAATTCAAATAACTACGAAAGCATTGTGGCATATCATAAATCAACATAGAGGTAAGAATAGCGCGGTTCCCAATGAAGGTAATCTTTCCCCTGATGATCTTAATGAATTTTTTTGTAATATTGCAAAGAATGTTATAAGTCATGTTCCGAAAGTGGAGGTAGACCCATTGGATAAAATGAAATTATTAGTTCCCCCTGTGAACCCCTTTTCTTTTACAGAAGTTTCATTTAATGAAGTCCGTGAAGTTATTAACACTTTAAAAAATAAAAATAGCAAAGATTTATTTGGATTTAACGTTAAAGTTATAAAATCATTTAAAAATATAACATTATTACCTTTGACTAAATTAATAAACATTTGTTTTGGAAATAACAGCTTTCCTTCAAGATTAAAAAAAAGCTATTGTTGCACCAATATTTAAAAAAGACAACACTGAAATACCAGAAAACTATAGGCCTATCTCCCTACTGCCACTTGTTTCGAAAATATTTGAAAAGTGTATGGCACTAAGATTGGTAAGTTTTTTTTAAACTAATGGTCTTTTCTCAAACTGTCAATTTGGCTTTCGACGGGGAAGAAGTACAACCATGGGCATCCTGGACCTGATTTCTTTTATACCTTTTATAATATATATATATATATATATATATATATATATATATATATATATATATATATATATATATATATATATATATATATATATATATATATATATATATATATATATATATATATATATATATATATATATATATATATATATATATATATATATATATATATATATATATATATATATATATATATATATATATATATATATATATATATATATATATATATATATATATATATATATATATATATATATATATATATATATATATATATATATATATATATATATATATATATATATATATATATATATATATATATATATATATATATATAAATATATATATATATTTATATATATATATACCGGGTGTTCGTAAACATCATGTACAAACGAAGAGGGGTGATTCTTTGGCCTATTTTAGGGTGAAAGTTTCATATAAACATGGGTCCGCAAATGTTTGGTTTTTAAGATACAGGGTGTCAAAGTTTTTTCTAAAAAACTTTTTTTTAATAATATCTCAAAGATCCTTTTGCTGATTTTGTTCAAATTTGGCAGTGTCATTTAATGTGATAAGAAGCTAATTTAGCACTAACTAAATGGTATTTATGAATTCCAGTGACGTCCCGGAGGGCACGTTCACAAATAATATTGACAGAAAAAATGTACGCCACTGACTTTTTGACAAATGTTATATTTTTTTTAGATTAAACACCTAAAAGTACGACTTTTTTGCCTCTTGATAATTTTTTGTATCTTGTGTCGTTTTCGAGAAAAAAAATAAAAACTAGTTCATTGCATGCCCACGAAGAACAAAAAAATTTTTTTTTCGAAAACCAAGCCTAATAACATAAAATATCAAGAAAAACAAAATGTAGTTTTGATTGTTCAATCTGAAAAAAATGGAAAAATTTAAAAAAGTCAGTGGCGTACATTTTTTATTAATAATATTGAGACTGTCCGTGGATCCAGGGAACGCCACTGATAATAATTATTATTGTTTTCTGTAGTAGGCTCAAGCTTAATTTGGTTAAATTTTGTTTCATTGATGTTTTTTTTCGCATTATACTTGAAAATTGAAGCGGGAATGACCCAGTTTTTGTAGCAATTAAATGCAGTTTAGATTTTAACAACAATATTTAATGACAAAAATGATTTGACATTATATTACAATTATTATATGACAAAAAACAACATCACAAAAATTGTTGGAAGTGACTTCCTCCAGCCCTTATACAGGCCTCCGATCTTCTTCGCATCGACTCTCGTACTCTTTCAAATACATCGGGAGTATTTCGTATGGTTTCAAATCCACCTATTATTCGATGTCGTAGGTCATCGACTGTATTCACCGGTGTTGTATAAACTAAAGATTTAAGATGCCCCCATAGGAAAAAATCTAGACTATTGAGATCAGGGGACCTAGGGGGCCATGGCTGAGGTCCACCTCGGCCTATCCATTTGTTTGGATATACGTCATTCAAATACTCCCGAGCCAAAATAGAAAAATGTGCAGGAGCACCATCATGCATATACCACATTTGATTTCTTAGTATAAGAGGCAAGTCTTCTAGTAATGGAGGCAGTTCGTCTTGTAAAAAGTGTCTATATGATTCACCAGTTAGCCGACCAGGTAAGAAGACAGGACCAATTAAATGATCCCCGATTATACCACCCCATACATTTAAAGAAAACTGTTCTTGAAAATGACTTTCGACAATTCCATGAGGATTCTCGTCTGCCCATAGATGGTTGTTATGGAAATTCATAATGGAATTTCTCGAAAAATTGGCTTCATCAGTAAAAAGAATGATGGAATTAAAGTTGGGGTTGGCTGCTAGCCTATTGAGAAACCACCTGCAGAAATTAATTCTTAAAGGAAAATCCCGGGGAAGCAGCGCCTGCACTCTTTGAAGGTGGTAAGGGTATAGCAGAGAATCATGCAAGATACGCCACACAACTTGATGGCTAATATTCAATGTTATTGAAATTTTTCTTGTACTAGTCTCCGGATGTTCTTCTACTTCATTCAGAACAGCCTCTTTGATCTGCGGTGTCCGAACAGTACGTGGTCTACCTGTTTCATTGCTTTTCTTATTGACACTTCCAGTTTCGACGAGACGCCTATGAATATTCGAAAATATTCGGTGATCAGGTATCAATCTATTTGGATAACGCTCCATGTATAGACGTCTGGCTTCTCTTGCATTTCCGTTCGCAAGACCATACATAAAATGCATTTCTGCCATTTCAGAATTCGTATAAACCATTGTAATGAATATTTAAAACACTTTACACTTTTTTGTAGGGAATATTAAAAGACTCTACACCTTACAATAACTATAATGTTGACATAACTTACGATTTAAAATGGTAAATGTCACGAATAATAAAAACAAAAGATTATCCAAACAACGCCATAGCCTACTACCATAGTTACTACTTTTTTAATAGAAATTTATTTCGTCTGGCTAATTACAGAAAATCGTGTTTATTTATTTTTCTAGATAACGGTCAGATATAAAAGGAACTACAAGAAGACAATAAACTACTAAACAAGAGAAAAAAAAATGATAATTATAATGGCGTTCCCCTGTACAATTACGAATAATATTAATAAAATACGTAACGCCACTTTTTTTCTTAATTTTTCCATTTTTTTCAGATTGAACAATCAAAACTACATTTTGTTTTTCTTGATATTTTATGTTATTAGGCTTGGTTTTCGAAAAAAAAATTTTTTTTGTTCTTGGGCATGCAATGAACTAGTTTTTATTTTTTTTCTCGAAAACGACACAAGATACAAAAAATTATCAAGAGGCAAAAAAGTCGTACTTTTAGATGTTTAATATAAAAAAAATATAACATTTGTCAAAAAGTCAGTGGCGTACATTTTTTCTGTCAATATTATTTGTGAACGTGCCCTCCGGGACGTCACTGGAATTCATAAATACCATTTAGTTAGTGCTAAATTAGCTTCTTATCACATTAAATGACACTGCCAAATTTGAACAAAATCAGCAAAAGGATCTTTGAGATATTATTAAAAAAAAGTTTTTTAGAAAAAACTTTGACACCCTGTATCTTAAAAACCAAACATTTGCGGACCCATGTTTATATGAAACTTTCACCCTAAAATAGGCCAAAGAATCACCCCTCTTCGTTTGTACATGATGTTTACGAACACCCGATATATATATATATAAATATATATATATATTTATATATATATATATATATATATATATATATATATATATATATATATATATATATATATATATATATATATATATATATATATATATATATATATATATATATATATATATATATATATATATATATATATATATATATATATATATATATATATATATATATATATATATATATATATATATATATATATATATATATATATATATATATATATATTAATATATATATATATATATATATATATATATATATATATATATATATATATATATATATATATATATATATATATATATATATATATATATATATATATATATATATATATATATATATATATATATATATATATATATATATATATATATATATATATATATATATATATATATATATATATATATATATATATATATATATATATATATATATATATATATATATATATATATATATATATTAATATATATATATATATATATATATATATATATATATATATATATATATATGTATATATATATATATATATATATATATATATATATATATATATATATATATATATATATATATATATATATTAATATATATATTATATATATATATATATATATATATATATATTATATATATATATATATATATATATTATATATATATATATATATATTAATATATATATATATATATATATATATATATATATATATATATATATATATATATTAATATATACATATATATATATATATATATATATATATGTATATATATATATTATATATATATATATATATATATATATGTATATATATATATATATATATATATATATATATATATAGATATATATATATAATATATATTAATATGTATATATATATATATATATAATATATATATATATATATATATATATATATATATATATATATATATATATATATATATATATGTATATATTTTCAACCAACGTAGAGAAAATGAAACGTGAAACGACGTATAGGAAAATCACGCGGCATAGAGGAAAGTAAACAGATAATGGTAATCATTCCAATGGCGTGCCTAAAGAAAAGTTAATCAAAGAAGATATCTAAGTCATTGAAGATATCTAAGTCATTTGAATCGATATATTCGAAATTTTCATATTAAATTATAAATAGTTAAGGTGTGTTTTATTGAGATCTTTCTCGTTTACCACGGCTCATGCCAAAATTATTGTAAATTGGTCTTTTTACAAGTAACTATAATATTTTATCAGTTTTTAAAGATCTAAAGAATTTAAAAAATGGAAGCAGAAATTAAATATAAACAATACACAAGACTTCGAATTTTAAAAACATTTTTAAATCTTCTAGCTTTTAGTTATTTATTGATTTCAATAAAATTGTGTCACTTGTTTACACATAACTTTCGACATCTTTGTAAACAATAAAGATATTCAAACGATTTTGTTTTTGTCATCTAGAAGAAGAAGGAATGAATAGTATGTTAATATTATTGCTCTAATAAGGGTATTTTTTTGATAATGATAGAATGTAAGTATAACTTTCAGTGTGATTTTTTGACATACTTTTTAACTTTTTTACTTGAGGGGTACACAAAACTGTTGAATACCTAAATTGTATGGTATATTATGTAGTTCTTAAAATATTAATTTTAAGAACTCAAAATATCTCAAAAACCACCATTGGCTATAATTATTTTGTGATTACAAATGTCACATTTGATACTTTCATATAAATTTGTCAATCTGTGAAAATTAACATCATATCTTCTCAGATTCTTAATCTGTAGAAAATATCTCAATGGGTCAAGACGCAGGGCCTTGTGACATCTTACGATAATGCTTATCTAACGCTCCAGATATTATTTTAATAAAACACTTTTAATTAGTTTGTTTTTTAAATTTTGCATAGTCTTAAAATTACATTATATACACTTTTCTAATAAAATGTTTTATAAATAAATCTCTGTAAACAGAAGAAAATAAATACGTTGATTAAACAGATGTCAGATTTTTAAGTTACCTGACCTGCAGGAACAACCACTTAAAAAAAATTGTATTTTTAAAACCAAAATATTTTCCTTTCCATATGTTGCAGAAATTTTGGCACACTTCTTTTGAAAGATCTTTCAAGCTCAATTCAAGATATAGGGAAAATAAAATTAACCATTTTCAATGGCCTGTTTGAAATGCAACAGAACCTTAAGATAATATAAAAATTCTTGAAAATTTCTGGTTTCCCGAGCATTAAAAATAGGTTTTTTTATATTTTTAATGTTAAACAAGACAAATTAATTATTAAAAAATAAAAAACCCTATTGCTTATATCAGCACCCTGTATATTATATGGGCATATGTATATACCTATATTTGTAATCGTCTAAAGAGCTCTTTAGTTTGATATCCGTTGTAATTGATTTGTAAATTTTCTTTTTGCTGCACAACATGGCTTCTTAGTTTTGCCATATCAAATTAAGATAGTTAAATCTATGTATAGTTGAGTATACTTATGAATCTTTTGACTCCTTACTCATTAAATAATAATTGTTGATAAAAAGAAATAACGCCAAATGACAATAAAAAAGTTAGTTGGTCACATGATTTGCCTTAACTGCCACATTTGACATTTTTGTTCAATGGCAGAAAACCATACCTTTCAAAATTTTGAAACATGGTATCGGGTGTTTCTTTTTTTATTTTATAGGTATATATACAATTTTAAGGCTACCAGTTGAATATTTTTAATTTTTTTAAACTTAATGCTGAATTAATATATTTTTGATATATTTATTGTGTTGTCTAAATTATTTATTTTAAAGGCTATTGTATTGGTGAAAACATAAATGGGTCCAAATACATTCGTCCACCTTGGTGCAAAATTTAAAAGCAACTACAATTTAATGTAAAATATCTCTTAATTGGGCTATTTAATAGGTATATTATAAATATGTATTAAATATCTATTTACTTTTTAATCAGAATAAAACTATGAGTAAATTTCTCATTTAACGATTCTTTTAATAAAAGTGCAGAGACAGTTTAAAAATGCAAGTTGCAGTTGAAATTTGGTATAAATGTTTAAAATAAAAAAAAAGGTAAATTTGCCTTTAAATTTACCCACTACTTCCCTCGTACTGAATTCAAGTACGTACATACGTATAACGCAATCAAAATATGCCTATAATTATTTGGTAACTTTATAAAAATGCTATAATCTGCAATTTATTTAATTTTTTTTTTTAGGTTTTTAGTATATTCATTATTATTTATTTTTCTTAACTTTACTACTACATTACATAAAAAGACAGTTTTATTACAGGAAATTGAATTTAACCGAATATTTAATACATTTTATAAAACTGTCGTTTTGTTTTATCTCTGTTATACCCCCTGATTTTTGTGCAAAATTGGATAAGTGGCTTCTCAGTACTGAATTTTTAAGTATTTTATTAGGCGGCCATTTTCATTTTAACAGTTTATCCTTATATCACGCTTTATTTTTGTGTAAATTTTGAAATCCATTCGGTAAGTAGTTTTTCAAATTTTACTTACTAAATTCAATTAAAAAATAATAACCATACAAATCTTATATAAACTGTAATTTATTTCAAGTTATTACTAAACAACTATATGAATTTATAAAATTATCTGTGTATAGTGTAATTCTGTATGAGGGAAGTTGTTGATAAAGGCAAACTTACTGATTATTTAAAAATCTATTATATTTATTTTACTAATATTATGATTATTATTACTAATTTAATTATATACTATAAAAATAAATGATGTTATTTATTATTTTCCTCCATGAAAGGAAGGTTTATTTTAGGAAATGAAATTGCATCGAAAAATTAAACATTGTAATAGGCCGCCATTTTGTTTTCCACTTGTTTTTTTTTCCAATTTGAAGTCAATTGAACAAGTAGTTTTTGGTATTGAATTTTTAAATATTTCTTTAGGGGGCCCATTATGTTCCACCATAACAGCCTTTCACCACAATTTTATCAGTTTCTATATCACATTTAATTTTTATGCAAAATTTAAGGTCCATTCTATAAGTAGCTTCATAATAATGATTGTTTTCTTGGATTCGTACCAAAATTTTCAAAATCAATTTCGTGTATTTTTAACTGTGTGTATTAAGTTTCGTGCTCTTGTGTATAACTGTGATTTTGAGTGGTTTTGGGATTTAAATAATATATGTGTTTGGTATCATTTTACTGCTGATGAAAAACAGTACATATTTTTGAAAACGTCACGAATTTTGCATTACACATATTCAAATTATATGGGAAAATAGAACTGCATTTTTAATATTTAATTTTAAGCAGAGAAAGGATTATACTGGAAAAAAACCAATATTTTATCATTTACTAGGTTGTTGACTGTTAATATGCAAATTAGATGATAAGAGTCTAGTAAAATATCGTATTTTATTCTGATTCATTAAAATCATGTGTTAAGGGAATTCCCTTTTTTTGTGTTAGTCGTTGTTTTTGGTGAATCCTATTGTGCTAAAAATAATTTAAACAGGTCCGGTTTCAGGGTATTTTGTTTTGTATTGGAATTTTTATTATTTATTTAAATATCACCGACCTCTCTCACCTTATTTTATTTAATTATATTTAAACTTATATATTGTACCAGGGTTGCTCATTGAGTGTTTGGTTGTACTGCTGGATTGAGTAGGTGGTATAACTTGACACTTTAAGTATCTTTATTATTTACACACACATATTTACTATCTTGCTGTTCTTTTCTTTTCTTTTTCTTTTCATATATAACATTTAATATTAATTCATTTAATTGGATAATTAATTTAACATGGAACGCAACCTAAAATGTTGTAAACATAAGGATTTCTCAAACTTTTGCTGTGTATCCTGTATGGGCATGTTTCATCCTAGCTGCTTGGAACGCTGCAAGGATGTTGTGAAACTTGGCGGTTATAGAATTTATTGTTCTAGCAGCTGTCAATCAAAGGCTGAAACTGATGAACAACGGGAGAATAATTATATTGACGAGCTTAACAAATTAAAATCTGAAATAAACGACAAGAATAATTACATTAAGCGGCTAAAAAGAGGAACACAGGATTTTGCTGATGATGTCTCTGAGGCTGAAAAAGAATTTAATGCCCAGCTAGCTGAACAACGTTGCAGAATAGCAGAACTTAATATGGAGATAGACAGTCTCAAAATTTCCAAATCTGAGCTGGATAATAAAATGAAAGAAAATGAAGAACTTATTACTCATTTACGTACTCAAATTCAGGACCTCACTGACATAAACAGGCAAATGGTGACATCAATATCTGTTCTGGAAAGGGAAAACGATGTAAATTTTAAGGAAATTAAGCATCTAAAGCGGCAATTGGATGTTCACATTCCCTCATCAAGGGGAGAAGTTGGTCTTTCTCATTGTGGTAGAGTTCCAACCGCAAGCACAACGGTTTCGACCGGATTATCTGCGCCAATCCCTCGTAAACCACAGATTTTGATTATGGGTGATATTAATGCGAAAGGTTTTATAAATATCTTTAAGCGGCTCACAGGCAATAAATATGATATTAATTGTCAGTGGTCGGGTCCTATTCTCTTCGAAGAGCGCATTGAGGATTGTGAAAAATTGGTTGGGAAGTTTTCTAAAGACGATTTTGTTGTGTTATTTGCGGGAGGATTGAATGCACTTAGGGGGAAGACTATCAGATCACAGGCTTTGCTTCGTCTTCTGGAAAACTCTAATGGAACCAGTTTGTTTGTTTGTGGTCCGCCTCTTCAGATGAATCGTCCAGTACTTAACAAGATTATTCAACAGGACGACTTTCATTTGCAATGTCTCTTTAAAAATTATCAACATATCCATTACATTCCGTCCAGAGTCACAACCGAGAGAGGTATAATGAATTTCAGTGAAAAAGCTGAGCTTGCGCAGATGATTTTTTCAAACTTTGTTGAGTCTGTGAAACACGTTTGTACGTCTAATTCTGATCACGACAATCCCAGTGCTCGTTCTCAGACTTTGAATAATGCTCCAACTTGTCTGCAGCGGGAACTATATGAAGGTTCGAATTTCAACGAACAAAATGTAACTCAGACATATGATACAGTCAGTGGTATTGGGGTTTCCTCAGCGAGTAGTCTGAGCATGTTTTATCAAAATGTCAGGGGACTACGCACAAAGACTGACGAGATTTCTCTAAGCATTTTGTCTTGCGACTATGAAGTAATTTCTCTTACCGAGACGTGGCTTAATGGAGATATTAGTAGCTACGAAATGTTTAAACATAAATATATGGTTTTCCGTAAAGATAGGAGTTATGAAGAACTGGGATGCCAGCGCGGCGGAGGCGTGTTGATTGCAGTTTCTTGTTGTTTTCAGGCATCCTTGATTATTACTCCTATTCATCTAGAGTTTGACGATGTTTGGGTTCAGGTGAAGGTTGGCGACACAAAATTAGTCTTAGGATGTGTATATTTCCCACCCAATTCTAGCCTGGAGTATTATCAGTCATTCTGCAATACCTGCGAGTCGCTGAGAAATAGTTTTGACAGTCATACATTTTTAATTTCTGGGGATTTTAACCTTTCTTCAGTGGAGTGGATCTATGAAGACGATACCCTTGTTCCAAGGTCTTTAACATCGTTGGCCTCTGAAACTCTTATTGTTTTTTTTTTTTTTTTTTTTTTTTTTTTTCTATTTCATTATTCGTGCACAAAACTAATACATACATAGTATACATTAATTTATCCCACTAGTCATAAAGTAAAGCTTACATACTAAGTAGAATTGACAACTGCACTAACATAATTGTAATAAAATAAAATACGGTATAATACATTACAAGAACACGAGGAGATACTAACACAATTTAGCTCGGACAATCGCAAACTCCATCAAATCACTTCAATCCAGCTTATTTTGACTTTGACTTTTGAGAACAAAATACAACCATAACATAAATAATACAATAATAAATTTGATTTATTTTCGCTAAACGACCCAAAGTTCAGTGCTCATTGCGGAGAATTAAGAAACTCACAGAGTAAAAAGCATTTTCCAGCAGATAGTTTTTTACAGCTTTAGTAAAATTTTTTGTATTGCTATGGGTTCTTTTAAGCTTGTTGAAACATTTTATTCCCATATAAGATGGAGAGTTTTGTCCCAGTTTTAACCTGGAGAATGGCTGATAAATATTTTGTCGTTCACGGACTGAGTAAGTATGAACATCTGAGTTTTTTAGGAATGTATTCTCATTTTCCTTAATATAACAGACCAGATTAAAAATGTAGAGACATGGTAGGGTGAGGATACTGTCTCTCTTGAATATATGTCGGCAACTTTGATGTGGGTGGGAATTATTTATGCATCTGACAACTTTTTTCTGCATAGTAAAAGCTTTATTGAAGTAAGTCGATGAGCCCCAGAATATCAGACCATACCTAAGAACAGACTCCACCAATCCAAAGTAAAGCATTCTCAGAACACCTGGCGTGACAGTATCTCTTATAAATCTTATAAGATAGCACATGCTGCTGAGTTTTGAGCAGACCAAGTCTATATGTGCTTCCCATGTAAGTTTGTGATCTAGAGTAATGCCTAGGAAGTTAATCTTGTCAATAGATTCAATTGACTTTTTTCCCACTTTTATAAGTGGACAAACTTGAGTTATTTGATTTTTTGTGAGAAATCGCATATAATAAGTTTTGGCTGTATTAAGGATCAAGCCGTTGTCCCCGCACCATGTGTTGAGTTCCTCTGAGGCATTATTGCTTTTTTCAGTTAGATCCTCTAATGATGTTGACCTTAGAAGAAAGTTTGTGTCATCTGCGTATAGAATGGTCCTGTCAGGAGTTTTGCATATATCGGTTAGATTGTTCATGAAAACAATGAAGAGCGTTGGAGAGAGAACGGATCCCTGGGGAACACCAAGCTTTGATGCAAGTGTTTTCGATTTTATACCTTCTATGATGACAGTCTGGGTGCGGGCAGAGAGATATGATGAAACCCAGTCATAAGCATTTCCTCTTATACCTATGCCATACAGTTTTTCTAGAAGAAGGTTGTGGTCAATTGAGTCAAACGCTCGGCTTAGATCGTAAAAAAGACCAAGGGAATATTGTCTTTCATTTAAGGATTGATAGATAAATTCAACACATTCTAGAATTGCAGTACAGGTAGATTTCTTTTTTGTGAACCCATTTTGGACATTACTTAATATGTTTTGTTGTTCAAGAAAATCTACAAGTCTGTTATTAAAAGCAGCTTCAAAAATTTTAGAAAACTGATTTTGCATGCATATGGGGCGGTAGTTTTCTATATTATCTCTGGAACCTTTATTTTTAAAAATCGGTATACATCTGGATTCTTTTAGGGAGTTTGGGTAAGTACCTGTTGAAAACGAGAGATTTATTAAAAATGATAGGGGAGCAGCGATAATTTCCCTTGCCTCTCTTAGGATGGTGCCCACTATGTCATCAGTCCCTGGGGAAGGTTTGGAGCTGGTTTTGTTAATTATATCTATGATTTCGTGTGGGGTTGTGGGACGTAGAAATATTGTTTTTGGGAGGTTTTGTATATTTATATTGTTGAAATTTGGCTTTTGCGAGGTGTTCAATAGATTTATAAAGTATTCATTGATGTAATTGGCTAGATTATTTAAGTTTGTTATTTTCTCGCCCTGTTGGTTTTTTATATTAAGTTTTATTGGTTTGTCTTTTCTGTTTTTATTTATAATTTTCCAAGTTTCTTTGCATTTATTGGTGGCATTAAGGATTCTTTTGTTATTCATGTCTTTTTTATGATTCTTTATGGTGTCTTTGTAAAGTTTTTTAAAAGTTGTGTAACATTTTGCATATTCTGGATCATTCAATACTTTCTTGAGTCTTTCCATTTCACATAAAAAACTGTGCATTTCCTTTATTTGCGGGGTATACCACTTTGTTGATTTGGCCTTGGTTTTTATAAGTGGGATGGCTGAGTCATAGTGAAATTTAAAAGTTGCATAGAATAGCTCAAAACATATGTTGATCTCGTCTGTTTTAAAGAATTCAGACCAGTTCTCTCGTTCGAGGCCCCTCTTGAAAGCTGCAACATTGTAATCATTAAATTTTCTTTTATATGAACTTATTTGGTGGTTTTGATCATGACACATATTAATTTTGAATATTTGATAAGTATGGTCTGATAGAAAAGATTCCCCTATTTCAGTTACTTCTATATTTAGGTTTGAGAAGACATTATCAATGCATGTTTGACTGTGGCTTGTGATTCTAGTTGCTTTTTCTATGAAATGTTTAATATTAAACTCGGTGAATAGATCAATCAAGATTTTCCTGTTTTTATTATCCGTGAGAAAGTCAATATTGAAATCCCCAGTTATTATATAATAATTTTCCTTTTCAAAGAAGTCATGCAAGAAAAGGTCAAGGCTGCTGATGAATCTCTCAAAGTCTCCGCTTGGGCTACGATATATAGTAACAATAAACAGTTTGGATCGTGTTCTTTTAAATGTTCATACAAAGCTCTGATATACAGATTTCAAAGACTTTTTCTACAGATTTTATATAGTTAACTTGGCGTGCGGTAATATCATCCCTATAGTAAATACAAACGCCCCCGCGGGAATATTCCCGCCTACAGAAATATGACACTAATCGATAATTCTCGATATTTGTTAGTTTGACTTGTTCGATGTTTAGCCAATGTTCGCACACACAAAAAATGTCTATTTTTCCTTCTTCCAGCAAGATACTCAATGCGTCAGTCTTCTTGCACAGACCCTGGACGTTTAGATGCATAACAAGAATGTTATCTTTTTTAATAGTTCTTGATTTCTTAATATTAGAGTGTTCGATACTGTAACCACCACTTTTTATTGCCCTGTTAGTTGGCTGTTGTATAGGATCTTCCACGAAAAAACAAACTACTATCAGGTATTTCCATCACTCCACAAGTTTCTGACTGTGGCGATCTGTCTTCACCTTCCTCCTCGATGTTGTCTGGGGTCATGTTATTATTATTGGTCTCTGTTAATGTGTTAAGTCTTTCAAGAAAAACTCGATGCTCAAAAGAACTTTCTTGATCCTCCATGATAGGTAACATTTGATCGATGTATATATGTTTCATAAGTTTTCTTTTACTGACATAGTTTGTGAATCTATGCATCTTGCCATACTTAATGTGAAAATGATTTGCGTTCACCAATTTAATTCTGTTTTGCTCCTGCTTCTGGATCATTCTTATTAGTCTCTGGTTCTGTTCTGCTATAAAGGAATTCAATATCTTTCGTCTTGGGTCAGTATATGCCGAAGTAACAAGTACCATATTTGTACTTTTGGCAATAATGAGTAGATCATTGATTGTGCTGACGGTGAAAGATTTTCCCTGTATGCAATTTTCGGGGCCGATGAACACTAACAAAAAGTCGTTGTGTGTTAATTTAGTTTTATAATCATTACAAATTGTGGTGATGTCCTCGATGGATGCTCTTGTTCTATATTGTACATTAATGTCTAATCGATTTTCTGAGATGTCAATGAACTTTCTAGAATTGCAACAAATTAATTCTTTATGCAATCACATGGGTAGAACTTTAGACTTGATTTTTGCTGATGACTTTGTTAATTTTCGCATTTCATCTCCTGATTTACCCCTAGTAAATATTGACCCTTACCATCCTGCGATTGAATTGATGTATAAAATTGAATATGTTCCTCCAATAAAAAGTTACAATCAAGTGAGTGTATATCAGTTTCATCGGGCAAATTTCCATGAACTCAATCTTTTTTATAAGCAATCGGATTGGTCTTTCTTATCATCTCCTGACATCAACGGGATCGTTGAAACCTTCTATGAGGTTTTGCTTCGGGGAATCGATATTCATGTTCCCAAGAAAACCATGGTTGACTGCAAGTACCCAAAATGGTTTGACCTCCCATTGAGAAGGCTTGTTGGACAAAAGAATCGCCTATATAAGAGGTATAAAAGGACTGAACAACAAGCTGATTATCTGGCCTATTCGGACATAAGACGTGAAGTAAAGTTTCGAACTGACATGTGCTATCTTACATATGTCACGCAAACTGAATTACTTATTCCGGAAAATATCAAGCACTTTTGGTCATTTGTTCGTAACTTGAGAAGAGACTCTGGTATGCCTAGTGTTATGAATTATGACGGTGAAGAAATTATGGGTTCAAATCACATCGCTAATGCCTTTGCAGCCCATTTTCAGTCCTGCTATTCACACCATGAAATTTTAGATTTTAGTCAGATCAGTCCCGTAAGTTCTTCAGGGAAACTACTAGCAACATATTATTTTACAGAGGCAGAAATCTGCACTAAAATAGATGGCCTTGATGTTTCTAAGAGGGCTGGTCCTGACGGAATTCCCACTATCTTTTTGAAAAGGTGCTGTCAGTGGTTGTCTCAACCGCTATGTGTAATTTTTCAAAGATCTTTTAATCTAGGTTCATTTCCTGATATTTGGAAATTTTCTACACTGATGCCGATCTTTAAATCCGGTGATAAAAGCGATATAAAGAACTACAGAGGTATCTCTTTGCTTTCGCATATCCCAAAGCTGTTTGAGGCAATTATCACTGATCATTTATTTGAGTCTTTGAAACACTACATTACGAGTATGCAACATGGTTTTTATCGCGGTCGCTCAACTACTACAAATCTTGCGATGTTCCAAAATTACTTAATTACATCTGTCGAAGCTGGCCAACAAATTGATGCTGTTTACACGGACATATCCAAGGCTTTTGATAGTGTTTGTCATCAGCTTTTATTATTAAAATTGCAGCAAATTGGTCTTTCTGGAAGTTATTTGGGGTGGATCAGATCTTATTTGTTTAATCGTCGACAACAGGTCAACATTTGTGGTTCAGTTTCTAGGGAGGTTATTGTGACATCGGGTGTCCCACAGGGTTCACATATTGGTCCAGTGCTCTTTCTACTTTTTATAAATGACATAGTTTCTTGCTTTAGAGCGTCCAAATGTCTTTTGTATGCAGACGATTTAAAATTTTTTGCTCCCGTTTACACTGACTCAAATGCACTGCAATCTGACATTGGAAGGCTCGTCAACTGGTGCAGCACTAATTATCTCCATCTTAACATATCCAAGTGTAAAGTGCTCCGTTTTCATAAACGCATTAATCCTGTTCTCTCCTCCTACTTCATAAATGATGTAACACTAGAGGTTGTTAGTTCTTACACTGACCTAGGTGTTATTTTTGATGACAAACTAACATATAATCTGCATATTGATAGCATTGTACTCAAGGGTTTTAGATTGTTGGGCTTTATAAAAAGGAATACAAGGCATGTGACGGACACCAAAGCAATTGTCTGTCTGTATTACTCACTGGTATGGAGTGTTTTGGAGTATTGTTCAACAATATGGAGTCCATCATACCAGTGCCATAACGATAGAGTTGAAAAAGTACAAAATAGATTTGCGAAATACCTCTTATATAAATTTAATTTTCCATATCAGGATCTATCGTATAACACTAGAGCTCTTCTATGCGGCCTTCAAACCCTTGAGTTTCGGAGACGTAAGGCACTTCTTGTCTTTCTACACAAGCTAATAAATGGAGACATTGATTGTGAAATATTGTTGGGGTCGGTCTCATTTTTGGTACCTATTATTGCATTGCATACGCATTTATTGACCGACTAGTGTGTAATTACAATCGTCATTTCGCAGAATATGACATCTTTAGACTTAGCACTTTGCAGCTAAAAAGGCAGCTAAATGGATTGCTTTTGTGAGGTTTTTTACACTTCGTATTCATATGGATTTATGTATTCCTTTGTAATTTTTTTTTGTCTGTAAATGTGTATTTGTGTATCAATTTTTTTTTTCTCTATTTTAAATGTTTGATGTAGTTACTGTTTAGAATGTTTAGCATTCTATAGTGTACGTTTCAGAAGGACCACTTGTCCGATGCGTGCATCGGCTACGTCCTTCCTTATCAAGAAAAAAAAAATTTACCAGTTCATTCCCATATTACTCTTAATGTTTATGCAAGATTTACCTTAAAGTTGAATAAGTAGTTTTTTAGTAATATAATTTTTTAACATTTTACTAGGCCGCCATTTTGTTTCACCATATTGGATTTTCACCAAACTGTGACTACGTCGTGCATAGACAGAACGACAGACCGACGGAAATTAGAGAACGTGTTTTTTGGAATCTAAGGATTCTATAACGCAGAGATCTGCAAAAATCTTGGACAGTGTTTTTTTTTTCACGATTACAATACTTCCCCTTACAACGAAAAGAAACTAAAATTTAATTTCAAGATAGAATCATATCTTTCACTGGGAAAAAATTAATAAAATAAACATTTTTGGAACTACACGCCGCTATGTAATTTAAATTTGCTTTTAATGTTCAAAAGATTTTCTAATTAAATCAACTTTCAGTGGTACCATTTACTTTATACTCAAACTCTGCTTTCTATAATAATATAAATTCTTTAAATGAAAACGGAATTTTTGACAACATCCTCTGTATAATTTTTCTGAAACTTCATTTTGTAACTTTAAATTTTATGGCAAGGAAAATCTTGGTTTTCATCTACTTATATTTATTAACAATCAATAAGCACCAAACACTTATGTACCTGCACTAAAATACGTTATATGATATGAATGATAAATATTCCATTCATCATTAACCATACTTGGAATGATATGTTGAGGTTTTCGCGACAGTGAGCTACTTTTTCATTAAACTAAAGATGCCGTTAACAAAATTTTCATAGCTCTTTTAGTTTATAAGATACAGGGCTAAATTGAAAATGTTACGTTTTCAGGCACCCCTCATATCTCAACTATCAGATAACTTATCGAAAATGTGAAAACTGTTTCTTATATTACTTTTCCCGTAGAACTCCATTCCGCCTTCGGAATTAGTATACAGGATCAGGTCAAAAAGTTATCGGACCCTATTTTATTTTTTTAAATTGAATACCCTGTATATTTATAGTTTGTAAAATTTGCCTTATTTACCTTTTCAAAAATATATAATAGTATGCACTTTTTCTCAGAAACACGCAAATAAATGACAATTTTCTGAAATTAAATGCGTAGTTTAATAGTAGGCTATGGCTTTTGTTTATGACAACAAACAAAAATAAATGTCAAATATCTCATCGGTTTTTGGATCGATTTTTGGTTTATAAACGTTCTTTTGATAATTTATTTAATTGATATTTATCATTTTAACAGAGTAATGACAATTCTGAAGAAGCCTCGGAATT
Source organism: Kuschelorhynchus macadamiae (assembly GCA_030620095.1). Classification (NCBI taxonomy): domain Eukaryota; kingdom Metazoa; phylum Arthropoda; class Insecta; order Coleoptera; family Curculionidae; genus Kuschelorhynchus; species Kuschelorhynchus macadamiae. Next base: position 293,055 of record JAUTXW010005454.1, read on the forward strand.
AAATTTCCAGATGTAAGTAAGCTATTATGGCTATGAAAATCTGTATTATCATAATAAGTTATTGCTTGTTAGATATCCAGAAAGAAGGCAACCGTTTTTTGAGATATTTGCTCGTTTAAAAGCAAATTTAGTTGAGCACGGATCATTTGTTCACCCGCGTCATAAAACATACAACAAAGAGAACAGGGAAAGAAAAGAGATAGATGTTTTGGAATATATAGAAGCAACACCTTCGTCCTCATGTAGAAAAATTGAAAAGGAAATCGGTGGGCCAAAAACTGACGGTCAGAGGATCTTGAAGAAATATAAGTACCATCCATACAAATTTAATATAGTGCAACATTTGCATCCTGGCAATGCAGAGCGCCGGGCACTGTTTTGCCAGTGGTAATTACAACAAATCGATGTTAACGATTTATTTGGCAGACTTGTTATCTGGTCAGACGAATGATTTTTTACGGGAATTTGTAATCGTCACAATACCAGGAACTGGAATAGTGAAAATCTGCATTTAATGTTTCAAAGGGCAGAACAAGGACGCTTTGGAGTTGGGGTGTCATTTCATGGGCAGACATATAGTCTACAGGATTTTTGAAAGAGGTCTTACAGCACGTAGATACCTAGAAATCCTTGAGGAAGTTATTCCAGAACTGCTCGAAAATATTCCATTAGCCCAATATAATGCTGTTTACCTACAGCAAGATGGTGCCCAAAGTCACAACTTTAGGCTCTTAAAGCAATTTCTTGATAATAACTTTTCTCAAAAATTGATAGGTACCAACGGACCTATTGTATGGCCTCCACGATCTCCAGCTCTCTCAATTTTAGATTTTTTTTATGGGGCTATATACAAAATGAAATATATAAAACATGATATGACAGCATAGCAGAACTTCGAGGCAATTCATTTAGCCTTTCGAAATCCGCGAATGAGACCAATGGTTCTTTTTAACGCTATTCAGGGAATTACAAAAATGTGCCAATTTTGCATTAGAGAAAATGGTCGTCAATTTGAACATCACCTTTAAAAATTTGTTTTTTCTTTTTTTTAATAATGTTATTTTTTTGTGTTTGTTATATTGTTACTTTATGCTATAAAACTGTTGTTACAAACTTACTGTTATTACAAAAACTCTATAGGTATTTTTATATAAGAAGTTACTTATATGCAAGGTATCCAATTCTTCGGTAGCAATATGTAACTTGCAATTGTTTATTATTGTTATTCATGGCCTACTATTACATTATGCATTTAATTTCAGAAAATTGTCATTTATTTGCGTGTTTCTGAAAAAAAGTGCATACTATTATATATTTTTTAAAAGGTAAAAAGAAGACATTTTATAGTATATAAATATTCAGGGTGTTCCATTTAAAAAAATAAAGTAGGGTCCGATAACTTTTTGACCTGACCCTGTATACTAATTCCGAAGGCGAAATTGAGTTCTAGGGGCAAAGTTGTATAAGAAACTGTTTTCACATTTTCGATAAGTTGCAACATTTTCAATTTAGCCTTGTATCTTAAAAACTAAAAGGGCTATAACAATTTTGTTAACGGCATCTTTAGTTTTACGAAAAAGTAGCAACTGTCGCCAAAACCGCAACTTTCTATCTATAAAAATAAAGGAGATACCCCGCAAAAGTACCCAAAATGGGACACCCGGTACATTAACTGGAAATTTCCACCCGAATCATTCCTTTTGTAAAAGTAAAAAAAAACAATTTATATATATGTTACTTAATAACTACATGGGGAACTATATGGGGCACTTCACTATTCGTAATAAAAGGGAATATTCATAACGAGGGAAGTTCCAAGTAAAGTAAATTTACCGACTTTTTTATTTTATATTCCTTATCTGTATATTAAAAATAAAAAGAAAACAAAAAATTTCTTTCATTAAAAAAAAAGTTTGTCAACATATATAGAGAACATATCCTATGTTACGTGTAAAAGTAGTTACATGTCTTTCAATTTTAGGCTTTCCTATAAATATTTGAAAACGATGTTTTATCGAGAAAGAAATCTTTGTTGCTCTATTAGTTTCATTAATTTTTTTTTAAATATTTAAAATTAATATGGTACTTACAAATTCTAATTCTTTTTACTAAATTAAAAAGGTTATTCTTATATAGGATTTTTCCATTCAGACATACACATACTTCAGAAAGAGGACTTTTTATTAAACTAATTTAAAATTTGGTACTTTTGGTTTGGTAAATTAATGTTTAGCAATGTTTTTCGAACGAAAACAATTTGTATTTAAATAAGAAATAAACTTGCATAATTCATTTTCTTCCTATTTTCTTTTATTAGGATGCGATCTTGGATTCCACCTTTATTGTCTCACGCCGCCTCTTGTTGAAGTTCCTGAAGGTTCCTGGTACTGCAATGAGTGTGGACCTGGAATTAATCAAAACATCGACTTTGATGAGGTTGTTGCACTTTTTGATGATGCAGAAGAAATATTAACAGAGCCATTAATGACAAGTCGACTTAGGCAGTCATCAACGAGGTGATGTTATTGTTATTTAAAACGCATTACGGATTGTTAAATACGGTACCCCATCATTAAAACATTTTTTAAATATACATATTTTTTAGTTATACGTATATTATAAATTTCTTTAAAGAATTGCTTTAATAGAATTTTTGGCTGTTGTATTTTGACTGAAATACAGTTTCGAGTTTGTCGAATTAAAAAAAAAATTAAAACCAAAATCTCATCTATGAAACAAAATGTTTTTCAACATAATTTCACAATAACATTAATTTTGAAAAGATACCTACATCATGTTATGACTTTTGTTCAGAAATGCCAACAGAGAGTTAAATGATTTCAATTCTTAGAGAAGAAAATATGCCATTTAATTCAAACCATAAATTGTTTTTTTTTGTGCTGATTAAAACAAAAATACAAGCCAAAATGAAATATTCATCAGTTTTTGATTTGTCACATATTGAACCGTTAATCAACAGTAACTGGATTTTTACTTTACTAAATTAAATTATTGAAAAAAAAAAGAAAAATATTCGGGTTCTCTTATCTACGTTCTTGTCTCTGTAGTAAAACGATACTTTAAATGTCACATTATTTAATGAAGCTTCTGATTATTTGATGATATGCTATATTATTTTTTAAAAGAACCATGCTGTGCAGTTAACATTTATTAACAAAATATATATTAAAATACAGATCTCGTGAGTAAAATTTATATTTGTTGCACACATTTATCAAGTAAATAACGCGAAGATACATTTGCATAATGTGTAATAAATGCTAAAATTATATAGTAACGAAAATGTGCCAAAGAGAATTAAACACTAAGTAGGGATATCACAACTTTTAAAACTCGTAAAAATATTCCAAAATAATAAATTTGTAATTTCTTTTTTCTAATTTATTTTCTAGATAGTCTTTCACAGTAATATAGTCTTTTGAATTTGTAGAAAGATGTTTTTTTTTTAATATTCATTTAAAGTATTAAATAGAGATTTTTTCGAAAACGAACACATATATTTTAGGTACAAAGTTATCCAACGAGGACTAGACACGCCAGTTTTTTTTTGAAAACCGAACTTTCAAAAATGATTAGTGGAAAATATTTTTTCAAATGAAATAGAAAGTATTTTTTATATGGTTTTTTTCGATCAGTGGTATTTTTTTTTCTGTTCTAAAGCGATATATCTTATTTTATTAAAAAAAAAAAAAAATATATATATATATATATATATATATATATATATATATATATATCGAACAAATATATCATTAAAATAATTGCTGTTCATAATAATTATATTATTCGGTTTTTCTTACTTTTTTGTTATATGCGTGGAAATACTAATAATCTGTTTACAATTTTTGTTATATTCTATTTAGCAGTAAGATATAAATTATACAAAAAAACTACATTTACCTTTAGTAATAAGAACTCAACCTATATATGTGTATATATATATGTATATATATGTATATATATATATATATATATATATATATATATATATATATATATATATACTTCATTGTTTTCAAAGCAGGCCTTATATATCATATTCAATTTTTCCAGAGAGTCGCCTATGATATTTTGATACAGGATAATTCGATTAATTTCGTTCACAATTTTCTGCTGGAGCTCTCCGATGTTTCTAATTTGCCGTTGATATAATACATTCTTCAAATAGCTCTATAAAAATGAATCCATTGGCGCGATATCTGGACTATTGCAACGTGGCAATCCACTCGTCATAACGACCATTCAAATATTCAATAACTTCTCGAACGGCCAAATAATATTATTTTAGGTTTGAACTGGCAACTGTTCTAAGAGGTCTGCGATATCGTTTTGAAGAAACTGTAAATATCTTGATACTGTTAAAAAGCCACTATAAAACAGTGACCTAATAATGAGATTTGCTAACATCCTATACCAAGCATTAAGTGAACTCCTGCCTTTATATTTTATCCTTTAATATTTAGTGGGGTTAGCAGCTGACCAGTAATTTTTTTCCTGTTATATACAGCTGATGTTGTAAATGACCCTTCATCAGTCCACAGGATTAAATTGTATAAATTGTTGTTTTCGTCTTGTTTTTTGTTTTCTCATCAGCATCGAAGCAATAGACAGAAAACAGAGTTCTTTTTGTTCCACTGTTAAGAATTGAACGGGAAGCATATGATATGGTCTTAAACCAAAATACTTCAGAGTTGTTTAAACTGTTCCATATCTGACCCTATGGTGCTCAGGACAATACCCTACTTCTGATACCGCTGGATAGAAATCGTCGGATTGATCATAAAATGTTAAGCAATTATTTGATTTCTTATAAGTGGTCTCTTTACATTTCTTCGCCTATTTTTAATGATTTTTTTCTTTGAATAGCGTCTTAATGCTGATAATTGTATCCACTGAAATGCAGCTCTGAAAACTCAAAAAATATTCTTTGTGTTTCTCGAACGTTTTCTCCACTTTTTTAAAATAATTTTACAATTTGTAGCAGGTCGTGTATATTTCGGTTTTAACGTTAATTCAACGTTGCTAATGCGTCGAAAATAAAAAACTTTGACATAATTTTAAAGTCTAATTTTTTAAGTATCATCAAATATTGAACAGAAAGCGGTATCAATACTTGTGTAAATTTCAGGTGTTAATTGTGATATTATCATTTTCGACGAAGATTTTCCCAATAGAAAAAGTGCAGAAAATCGACTTTATTAAAATAAATCGCTCAGTGATCAAAAAAATTATATAAAAAATATGGTATTTCACATATTAAAATGAGCCATAGCACTTTAATTTGATGTTCACTTGTTTACACTCATTATTACACGGGAAGAAATATAATAATTTGGTTTTCCGTATCAAGACACCCATGGTGAGGAAAACCGACTGGTCTAATCCTTGTTTGATAACCTAGTACATACTAGATCGGGTTATGTCTTGCCCAATACCTAGGTCTGTCAATATTTTCCTTTTAATCTCCTACCGTTTTTAAACACAGGAAATTTTAATTATATAAATTCATGATACAAATAGTTATTTGACTTTCACAGCTTGTCACCAAAAAATTACTCTTAAAATATTTGTAGGGTTTTCACCATCTTAGGGGGGGGTCTACATATTAAAAGCGAGGAAACGCTGTTCTCATGAATTATGTACTTAGATTATTAATTTTAAATTAATTAAAAGTTAATTATCAAAAACGATTTTTTAAACATTCACGTAACTGCCACTTTGACATAATCTGAGTGACACAACTTGAGTACATAATACACAATTTTAAGAAGTGCACTAGAAAACCATTAAGATGCCTGTGGTGTTACTGGTTTTTCTGACTACTAGAATTTTTAAACCTGCAATTAATTTTTATGCCTTGAATTTATCTTTCATAAGCCGTTACTGAATGTATCTTTTTCTTTTTCGTGCTAGCTTATTGCATATACCATATTTTTAAATATCTCTTTTATTCTCTCTTTTTCGTTATCTTGCATTTCTTGTAGAACATTTTGCTTTAGTGGGCAGCTGAGAAACAGAATATGACCCCACTTTAACTACACCAGTTTTCATACTTATATGTTCTTTAGTGCTTATTATATTATGCTTGTAAATGCTAGTTTTAGTAAAATATTTTCCCTACATTTCTGTAGTACTTGATATACTATTTATGCTTTATTAGATTAAATTTGTATAATATGCACATATATATATATATACACATATATATATGCATTAGATTAAATTTGTATAATAATGCTACAACAATTGCCTGATAATGATAATAATCCTGTGTTTGGGAAATGTTTTCCAGACATATCTAAAGCAGCTTTTTTTTCTTCGCATGGTAATAATAATAATAATAATAATAAATTCTTTATTTGCATAGCAACTAGTACAGTTTACAAATGATCACAAAAAGGAAAAAAATAAGCTGCACATTGTTTTTGCATCGTCAGTCATTTACAATTTAAGACAAATAGCATTAAAATTAAAATTGAAAATAAAATAAGACTATGTGCAATACATAATTAAAAATACAATAGGCACATCAAAGACAAGTTAAAATGTAGTATATACACAAGAGACATATAACATATACACACAATATTTAAAAATAGGTTCATTATAGAGATAGGTTACAACAATTATAATCCTAATAGCAGCTAAGTGTTATTCATTCTGCCTAAACAATGTTTGAGTTAAAATACTCTTAAATACAGTAGGGACTTATTTCTAATAAGCATTTATTTGCCTCCAGTTTAAAATGATTCATAGGGAGTTTCGCTAATCTTTGTGGGAGATGATTATACATTTTTATAGCAGAGAGAGCACAGTTCCTCTGAGTGAAAGAAAGTCTATGAGGGGGTAGCATTATTAAGTTCCTATTTCTAGTATTATGATTGTGGGCTATTTCATGAGTTGCAAAGTCTTTTAAATTTTCTCGGATATATATTAAACATCGATAGATATACAATGCTGGTACTGTCATTATATTCAAGGCTTTAAAATGATCGCGACATGAGTGTCTTTGAGATAAATTGAGCATCACACGAATGACTCTTTTTTTGTTTTTTAAAAATACTTTGCCAATCTACGGAGCCACCCCAGAGTAGTATACCATAAATTAATTGGCCCTGGAAGAGACCCATATATGCAAGTTTTAGGGTTTCAATTGATGAGTATGTTTTTATTTTGCGGAAGAGATAAATAATTCTTGATAGTTTGGAGCTAAGTTTTTGTATGTGGACCTTAAATGAAAGTTCAGAGTCAATGTGTAATCCTAGAAATTTTACACTTTTATTTTCTGAATTCTTTTTTAGTGAGAGATTTAATATTTTAGTTTTTTCATTATTAAAACTTAAGGAGTTTGCTTGAAACCAGATGTTAGAGTTAGCTAAAGATTGAGTAATGATATTCTCAGAATTTTGTTTATCCTTTTGAGCAGTATATAAAGTAGAATCATCTGCATATTGTATGACTTTAACATTACCTTGATGATAGGGCAAGTCATTGACATATATAATAAAGAGGATAGGTCCCAGTATTGAGCCCTGAGGGACACCCGTTGGGATTGGCAAACTGGATGAACAAATCCCATTATATTCTACCATTGTTTTCTCTGATACAAATATGATTGTAAGAAAATAAATGCATTACTTCTGATGCCGTAGTGATTAATTTTATTAAGCAGGGTATTGTGGCAGACACAGTCAAATGCCCTCGAAAGGTCACAGAAAGCAGCTGTCAGCATTTCGCCACCCTCGAAGGCCCGGACTATATCCGTCACAAACTCTACCAGTGCATCTATTGTTGAGAGATCTTTCCTAAAGCCAAACTGTGATTTATTAAGAAGATTTTTCTTGTTTAGACACTGAACTAGTCTACAAGAGTAACCCATTTCTACTATTTTTGATAAAATTGGTATTAATGATATAGGTCGATAGTTATTTTTGTCTGAACTATCCCCTTTTTTATAAATAGGGCAGACTTTGGAGATTTTAAACCTATCTGGAAAAGTACCATGTAAAAAACATTTATTTATTAGTATTGTCATTGGTTTTACTAAACCAACCCCTAAATTATTAATGAGTTCGTTACTAAGACCATATATATCCTTCACAGTACTATTTTTTAGTTTTTTTATGTAACGATAGACTTCATATTCGATTACAGGAGATAGAAACATACTGTCTCTGCTGCTTACAAATTCAGCAGTCATCACATCTGGATTTGGGATATTACCAGAACTTGGTGATGCCTTAAGTAGATTCAAAGGTATACTCTCAAAATAATTGTTAAACTGATCTGTGGTTATAGTACTATGATTTATTTTATCATCTGTTTTATATTCGTTTATTAATTGCCACATAGCTTTTGTTTGTTCTCAGCCAATAAAATTTTTTCAGAATTGTAATTTCTTTTTTGTATATCTTTTTTTTCTTTATATAATCTTCTAGCATTTGCTATTTCATTGCCCAAATCTATATTTGTGTTATGAGAGAGTTGTATTAAAAATGATATATTACTTCGTAATGTCTTTAACTCCATACTGTACCACTTTTTAAATTTATTTTTCAAATGAATAGTTTTGGTTTTATTTGAAAGATGTTCATCTATAGTATTGCAAAGTATTCGAAGAAACAAATTAAATGCAAAATTAACATCTTCAGCAACCTGCAGCTCATGCCATTCCCAATCATTTAATGTTTGTATACACATATCTATTGAATTTTTAGAAAGCGGTTTAAATTGTATTATTTCAGTTTTGTTAGAAGAATTAAGTCTATTTTTAATATTTATCTCACTATAGATACATTTATGGTCGGAGAGATAAAAATCACATAAAGTGGTTTTACATATGTTCCTACAATTTGTTATACAATTGTCAATGCAAGTACTAGTTTACTTTGTTAGTCTTGTTGCTTCTGTGATATTAAAAACAAGATCATATGATTCTACTATATTCACGAACTCCCTGGTAGTTGTACTATCATGTAAATTAATATTGAAGTCGCCAAATATAAATGCTTTTTTATGCAGCCTACAAATGTCTGTTAAGATATTTTGAAGTTCCCTGAAAAAAACATGTACATTACCGTTAGGGGATCGATAAATGCAACAGACTATAATTTTTATAAGTTTCACATTTCACTTCACACGCCACAACTTCAAGATGACGGTCATGAGAAAAGGTAGCAATCACTTCTATGTTCTGGGTTTGGGTATATCATTACTTGAAGACCTGCTGCTCGACAATTTCTTATTTGATATTTGTCCAAACCATAAAGCATTATGTATATCAAATAATATCATAACATTAATAATCAGACCATTTTTTTTTATAAAACACTTTCTGTGACTTTTGATTAGGTTGTTTGAGGATCTGTTTTTTTATCCTGCTTTTTGGAAAAAAACCATAATATATTTGGACGTCGAGCATTTTTTAAATATTTTTACCCATGGACGAATAAATATCAGGATATCGTGAGGCATGTGGCTCGCATGTTATTTCTGAGAAGTGTTTTTGTAATTGCAGCTTCAGGTCCTCAGGTTTAGTATTGGGTTGAAGACGTGATAAATGTAGTTGTGCATATTTAGGTACTGTTTGAATCATCTTCATTATTGCCTACTACAAAACGTCTGTGTCTAGATTATATTTTCTTCTTTGATATTGCCACTGTTCTTCTTTTTCAGTAGTTATATTTTGCAATTCATTCATTTTCGCTGCTGTTTGAGCCTGCATGATTGCATTATTTACTTGTTCTGGACGAATTATTTGTGGACTTCTAAACTGCCTGTTGTTGGTTACTGGTTTATGATAGATTACTGAGATTTCCGATTGTGTGGTGGAGGCGTCGGTCTCAGCTGAATTATTCATTATTGTAGCCTTGGCTGCATACGTTTCACAATGCCGGCCAGCGCTTGTATTTGATTCGGCTGTGCTGCGGCTATCGATGCTCGCGCTCGCATTTGAACTTTGATCCCTTTCCTGTGGGGACTTGGAATTTGAAATAGTATTGCCGTTGACTAGGCGCATATTTACATTGTTTGTTTTTGTTTTTTGTTTATCTGCCGTATCTGCGACAAAATTAATTCGCTCGGCCTTGGTTAATTTTTCATTTAGAAAACCTATTTTCTCTTTGAGTAGATTACAGTTCTCATTCAGTATCTCCTGTTTGGATTCCATTACATGTATTAGTTGTTTGAGCAACCGATTTTCTGTTAATATTGTTGCCGTATTTGGGTTATGTTCATTGTTATTCCCAAGTTTTTCAGGTGGGTTGTTAGAATGAGCCTCATGACGACAAATTGCATTTTTCGCTTGGGCTGCTTGTACTATACATGCTGGGTGATAATTACACTCACATTTGACACACTTTACAGAATTAACTACACTTTTTTTACAGTGAAAACATGAAATTTTTATTTCCGATCGCGAGATAGCAGATAGAGGGTATTCATTTTTATTTCTGATCGGATCAAGTAAGTATGCCAAAAGTGAAAACCTGATGTAGCTTGGTTATATCTTGTTTTGAAGAACTGATATTGATGTAAATTTGTGTCCTCGTTTTCCACATTATCAAAACCAGCCAGAAGTTTTTTCCATGCCTCAACTTAAAAGTTAGCTGCATTAGACAAAAAGACACTTTTTTGCTGAACCATATCCAGTGACACAAATTGGTTTAAGAAGTTTTAAAAATCTTCAGCCATTCGTTTGATACGAATATTCGATACTTTTAAAAAAATTACTTTTATTATTTTTACTAAAATTTAATTAAAATCACTGTCATCCACAAATTTGGAACAGTTTTGGCCACTCAATACATTTCCAAGCAGTCAGAAACTGTATTCTATCGGACATTTTGTGGTAATATTAGATTCTTACTTTTTTTTGTTTGTACCAAGCATTTGGCGAATGATTATTTCGACAATATTTTACAATTTGCACTTATGATCTTTCACATGTCTTACTTCTAAATCCTTGGAAAGCAAATTCAATATACGTGCAAACACCCGAATCTAAAAATGAGTTAAATTCATATTTCATTCATATTTGCTGCGTTGTCTGTAACTAAACTGGTTACTGTAGCATTATATTCATCTTTACACTTTTTTATTAAACCGGTGGCCATATCTGACAGGTATTCAACCGTGTGGGGGATAACCGGAAGTATCAACATTTTCTAGAAGAACACTATCTCCATCTTTCTTTGTCAAAGCTGCACATATTATAGGCTCATTGTGAATATTGGACCAAACATCGATAGATATAAAAAGGGACTGAGTAGTCTTAAAAGATTTTGATTTTTCTTTTTCAAGTATTTCGTTTATAGCCTAGTCTTAACATTTCAATAGCCTCAAGAACAACTGTATGTTCAGTTGACCTGAAACTGCAGAATTCTTTCTTCTTATCTTGACATGTTCTTACAACAACGAACAACAAGGAGGTTAAACTAGTGCTGCTTTCACTAGCTTGGTCTTCTAAATATCTACCGGCTTTATAGTTATCGCATTTTTGTTTTCTTATTGACTCGGAACCCTGGTGAGTTGTTTCTTCATCACCTAACTCGCTTAACTATTTTTTACACATTTTCCAGTGATTTTTAAACCTATCAATGCCTATCCCTGCATTTCTTTATTACATTTGCGCTGTAATTTCTAACTTTTAATTTGAGAAAATGTTGCCAAATACTCTCTTCTTTCCTAACTCGACTAGTCATAATAATTAACGCGACGTCACCATTCAGAGCAAAAGGGTAAATGTGAAGTACTAGTGTTGCCAACATAAAACTGGCAAATTACACACTACAGCACTTTAAATAGCACACTTTTACACACCAATATTATAGCGTGGTCTCTAGTTTTTTTGCACCGTTTGTCAATCGTTAAACTTCCAGTGGGGTGCTCAACTCGGCTTGACCAGTTGGCTGACGCTGACGCATAAAATATAATTTGTCTGTGTTGCATATTGCACATGCATATGACCTTTGGCATGGGCACGACTGTTACACGCATCGACTTCAAATTACACGAAAATCGTGTAATTACAAACCGATTGGCAACACTGTGTAGAAGTAGTTTTCCTTTCGCTTGCTAATAGCCGGCACGTCCGCGACAGACAATTCGCGTGTTGCAAGTTTCTGCGAATTTTAAGAGGTAGCAGGCGGGCTTTCAGATCTTTCTTGTCGGATTTTCAACCGAATTCCTAATCGTGTTTTTATTTTTCTGTATTTTATTTGAAAAAAAAATGCCAACGATAAATAAAATTTAAAAATTATTACAAAAATCATGATTTTTCTCAACCCTGATTGACATAAAAAATAAACATGATTTCGTTGGCTTCATAGATATGGTTAAGTATTATTAATATTAAAAAAAGCAAAAGTTGCAGATAGCAGTGAAGCAGGCAAAGGAAATAAAACTATCTCGGTATAGCACAATATCTATCACTAAGCATTTTTTATCCCATTCATCCTATATGCTACGCTAATGATGAAGTATTAGTATCCGATCCTAACGAGAATATATATATATATATATATATATATATATATATATATATATATATATATATATATATATATATATATAATGTGTGTGTGCCCGAGGATAGCTGAACAAAGGTATTAATGATCAAAACTAACTTTTGTTGCCGAAATTTGATGCTTTGCTGCCTAGGCTCAATTAGAGAGCAATTTCAGTCATAGTTTCATTTTTGGAAGGTCAAATAGGGCTTGACAAGAACGATTTTTTAATTTTGTGTGTACCGAGATAAAGGACATTTTCTGTAAAAGATTTCGAACAATTTTATAAGAAAAAGTTGTTTAGAATTGGAAACTATGGTAACACACAGAAATTGTCAAGAATCAGTTTACTGCACAAAAAAGTAATATGATGAAAAAGTTTTAAATTTTAATGTTATTTAAAAAAAAATGTATTTGAAAGGTTACAAAATTCAGTAGAGTATTTGTTTTGGTCTAAAATAAAAATGCAAATTGCTTCTTTAATTTGGCAAAAAAAATCATATTTTGATAGTTTATACAAAATGGCAAAAGTCGGACGATGTCTTCAAAATTCGACTTGTAGGCTTAATGTTCAATTCTAAACTAGTTTTTCTTATAAATTTTTGCTATACCTTTTACAGAAAGTGTACTTTACCTAACCAGAAAATAGTTAAAATATTTTTATTCCATGCACACCAACGTCATAATAAGACGCTATGATCCCTGTCTGGAAGATGTTTTGCATCACAGCAGACACAGTGATCCATTTTGGGCCTCAGATATATAAATAAAAAATATCAAATAAAAGACTGGGCTCCAGTCATAATAGGCATAATTAGTAATAATAAAAATATCCTCTGTATTTTTCACTGCACGCTTCCCCACGCTTTGATAAATTTATATATTTGTGCTCAAATTTTATTTTTACTTTTTAGTTTACTTTACTAGAGCATGGCTTTAATATTTTTTAGTTCTGGAAGTACTAAAAATTCATAACTTGTATTCTTAAATACCCCAAAATACTGATTTTCAGTCGAACCTATACAACAAAATTCGTCCACCGTTTTGGCATCTCTATTTCGAATTTTTAAATATTGCCTAAAAATTATAATTTGCACTTTTGAATACCCTTAGATTACGATATTCAGTCGAAGCTGTACAAAGGACCCGCAGTTTCCATATGGAAAATGGCTTTCGGTGAGATTGGCTGAAAGTTTGTAGATCAAATCATTCTGATTAAATGTTCTTGTGGGCACGCCTATTTTTCAAAACACGATGATTTAAACTAGAGAATTTTTAAGTATTGCATTTCGTGCTTATACCGTTTAGAATATACAGGGCATTAAACATGTGTGATAAAAAGGACATTTTATTATGTAATATCTATTACAAGTGAGATATCAATTTCCATTTTGGAACATGTCATCACTACATAAAGACCCATTCACCTAACAAACGATAACCATATGGGTTCTCTTTTCTCAAATCAAGGGTATCTAGGGTATCTATTATTCGACAAAGTGACTGGATACGAGTGAAGATATGTCTTGTTTGTAAGCATTTTTTACTAGTTTTGCAACATTTTAATGCAAAATGAAAAGCTGAGTTTTCGAAATTTTCTTATAAAATTAAAATCGGTCAATCCGTGTAGCATCTAGATCCGCTGGAAGTTAGCTCAGTAAAAAATTCAAATTGCAATAATTTAAAAATTAATTATCCCACTGCGCCTGTCTTGTGCTGGCATAAAGCTCATGTCATTGACTACCATTTCTCGGAAGGTCTACGCTACAACTTAAAAAACGACCTACTAATGAATTTTTGAAAAAAATGGCGAATTTTCAGGTTTTTCGAGATTTTCTTCGAAACTAATTATGCCATCGACTTGTTTTGTTCGTATTCCAATTCTGTACAATTCGCCTATAGCATTGCAATTGCTTAAATCGTTTTTATTTTATAAGCAAAAAACGAAAAAAACTCCGTTTTTTGCATTAAATTATGTATAACAAATTAATAAATAATAGTTATGAGTAGAAAAAACATCAGTGTTTTCAATGATGGCACAGTTGGTTTCCAGGTAGTATTTTTGTCATGAAAAAATCTCTATTGATTGACCTATTAGGATAGAATACTATGTAAGTATTTCTAATATGCATAATGAAACTTAAGCAAATCATGACTTACCTCTGACAAACAAAAATGAATGTACTTGTCATATTTCAATAATTTGATTGTCTAGTTGTCAGTTCATAAAAAAGTATTTACTCATACTGTTAAATTATGGTTGTTTATACTAATAATGAATATACAGACATGCACTTAGTCCTTGGAGAAGGTAAGGAAAATTCAGAAATGGCTGTCAGGAGGTATTCTGAAAAATTTCCACGACGACAGATCCCAAACAGGACAGCTTTTATATCGGTTGATCGTCGTCTAAGGGAGTCAGAGACACATTTAAATTTACTGCATATAGACGTGGGCAACATGTTTCTACCAGGACCCTTAGAAATGAAGCAAACATTTTAAACTGGTTTGAAATCAATCCCGATACGAGTACCAAAAGAATTCACTACAAACTAGAATTTCCCAGAGTTCAGCGTGTCGTACATTGAATGCATGCAATGAATGGTTTGCGTGCTTTCCATAAGCAAAAGGTAAGAATTATTGTCAACGGATTTTGAGCCTAAGGTTGATTTATGTGAGTGGTACCTTCAGAAGTATCAAGAAAATAATAATTTTCCTGAATTAATTTTATTTACTAACGAAGCTTGTATTACCCGAAACGGGATTTTTAATATGCATAATATCCATGTATGGGCAAAAGATAATTCCCATTCCACACATGTTACAAAATAAAGGTTTGGGCGTGTATTACTGGAAGTAATTTTATTGGACATTAGGTTTTTGCCGCCTTACTTGAATGGTCAGAACTACTTGGAGTTTTTGAGAAATAATTTTTTTCAACTGCTAGATGATGTCCTTGTTTTACAAGGATATAATATGTGGTTCATGCAGGATGGCGCGCCGCCCCATTACTCAAGGGAAGTTAGGGCTTGGCTACATGTGAACTTCCCTCATAAATGAATCGGTCGCAGACTTAATACACCTATTCAATGGCCGCCTCGTTCGCCCGACCTCAACTCATTAGGTTACAGCGTTTGAGGTATTTTAAAGTTAGGTTACAGCGTTTGGGGTATTTTAAAAGATAAAGTTTATTCAGTATCAGTTACCACCCCTGAACAACTAACCCAAAGAATAACAGATGCTTGTCGCGAGTTATCTAATTTTAAGCAGATGCTAAGTGCTATTACATGGAAGTTGCATGGAAATATGCTGAAAAATGTATAGAAGTTGAAGGGCGACATAATAAAGACTTATTGTAATATTTTGTATTATTGTTCTCATTCTATGTATTTTGTTATCTCTAGTTAATAAAACGTTATTCACACACGATTTTGTTACATTTTTAAATATCGCTAGAATTCAGTCATGAATTGCTTAAATTTCATTATAAATATTAGAAATACTTACATAGTATTGTATCCTAAAGGGTGTTGACGATTAACTCGAATAAATCTCCGAAATGATAGCTCGTATGAAAAATGCTAGGAGTAATTATTTTTAGTAAACAAGCCAAGCTATAAATATTTTTAATAAAAATAGGCAATATACCGAGTGGAAAAAAATATGACCCTAAATGTAGGGCATATACCTCTGTTCTACGCCTCTGAAGTGACCCATATGATTGTCGTTTGTTGGGTCTAGGTCTAGGTCTTTATGTAGTGATAACATGTTCCAAAATTGAAATTGATATCTCGATTCTAACAGATATTACATAATAAAATGACCTTTTTAACACTCATGTTTAATGCCCTGTATATTCTAAACAGTGAGGCTTAGAGCAAAATTATATAACACTTTTTTTCATATTTCGTCAATGTTTACATGCCTGTAAATTTTCGATACTTATTTCTGAATCACCTTTTTGTCGCAAGGCCTTTTTTTAAGTAAAATATTATTTTATCGATTTAATTCTAACAAAACGGTCAGATTTGTCTAGTTTTTTATTACTTTAATGTTTCCACCCAGTAATAAATATATCAGTGTTTCCCTCAAAGCATTAAACGAGTTTTTTTTAATTCTTGGGTATCAGTGATTATTATGTTAATAATTTCTATAGTAACAACGATATCATTCATCCTCTTTAAGTATTCTTGTCTTATATTTTCAGATTATTATACCACCATAGAAATACTGGATTAGGCGCGTTTGGTTTTTTAACTGGATCTTCGCCTGTAGCCTTATTGTACCAATGCTTTTTCAGATACTCAATCATTTAATTAAATGTTTTGTTTTAAGGATTCATTATTTCAAGTTCATTTGCGGCATTTAATATAGAAATAAGGATTTGAGTAAAAGGATTTTAACAGTTTGTTGGTCCCTTGCATATCCTAGAAACCACATTATAGCTGCAACATGAGAGCATGTGCCTATAGTTCTTGCTCCTGATTAAATAGCTATCCAATATTGGATTAGCTTCGCGATCTTCACTATTTATGGGTGTATAATCAATCCAAAGTTGAGGGCGAGTAGTGTTTCTAATCTAAATCATTGTCCTAGATTGTGTAAAATAAACATGAAAAATACCAAAAAATACTCGAATAAGTAAGGAAATAGAACAAGATGATTTGCATTTAAAGCTTCCCATTCACCTCTCTTATTATGAATATGCTCAGCCCCCACTCTAGCTTGACCGACATTT
Source organism: Kuschelorhynchus macadamiae (assembly GCA_030620095.1). Classification (NCBI taxonomy): domain Eukaryota; kingdom Metazoa; phylum Arthropoda; class Insecta; order Coleoptera; family Curculionidae; genus Kuschelorhynchus; species Kuschelorhynchus macadamiae. The sequence continues at coordinate 310,320 of JAUTXW010005454.1, forward strand.
GGCTGTTGCGAGTCAAGTAGCATTTCTTGTGCTAATTTAATGGTAGACTCTTTCATCAAAATTGGATTTTCATTATTCATAATAGCCAATCGAAAGCCTTTTTTTATAAGGTAACTGCGAGGTCCTTTAAATGTCGACTAAAAATTAATTATTGGCCCTCTTCAGAACTCCCAGATATTTATTTTTCGTCAAATCGGTCAATAAATTTCAATATCTGTCCATAACGCGAACGATTATGGACGATTTGAAACAGACAATACATACACAGAGGGCTAAAGCTAGTAAGAACGTGGTGAAAAACAAAATTATGGTAACTTCCAAAATGGCTTGAAATAACTATAATGCTGTGTGGGTATTCGTTAGAGATACAGTTAAATTAGCTGCAAAATAAGCTGGTAGAACAACATTAGTGAAATGCTGGAATCGAAAAAATTAATTGAATGAAATTTTGCTCATTAACATAAAAATATATTTAACTAGAAAATGCAGGTACCTACCGATCTGAATGATTACCCGTTCATATAAAGGAGAAAAGGGAGAAATTGTTGAAGTAGAATTAAATTGTTGACTAGACATCTAATGGATAGAAAAACAGTTTTTTTTTTAATTTATAAATTTAGTTTCTTTTTGTCGCTTTTACAACATGAGATAACAAATATTCTTTGAAATTATGCATTTCAACATAGATACTATGTTGCTACAAATAATCCCTTAGAATGCTTTTCAAATAATGTACATAAATAAATATATACTTAAAAGTTTTTTTTTTATCTTATGTGGCGACATAGCCAAATCATTTCTTTAAAATGTAATGTAATGAAAATATAAAAGAAATTATGGGTTTATTTATTATTGGTTATCTATCTGTTTCGTTTGTTCTTTCATATTTAAAATTATCCCGTCATTTTCTGAATTTTTTTCAATGTACCTGTAAGGATTCTTTTTGCCGTACCTTTACACTGTAGAAATGGAATTTGATTTTTATTTTAGTTGGAAATGTTTAATGTTTTCAGTTTAGATTATCTAATAGAGTAAACCAGTTTATTACCAAAAATTGACCTGGTGGTTAGCTTTTAAAAAACAAACTAATTGAGCGGTTATAAGGTAGGTTTAAAAAATGGTATTTTTCTACTCTCTGCAACTTTACTGCTTTCTTATAATTTCTAGATTCTCTTGTTTAAAGCTAAGTATATAACAGCCATTGATTCCAAAATTATAACTCGGTTGAACAAAATATGAAGCGCCGCATTTTTAATTTTTTAATTATTTCTTTTTGTTAAGTTCTAAATTAGTAATTATTTTGTCACAAAAACTAATTGTTTAAAATTTTGTCTTTGCCTCTGTTCTTTAATTTTGTGCAAATAAAATTTTATTTTCTTCATTTTGGTTTATGTTAAGTTTTTGCATGTCTTATAAAAATTAGATACTAAAAATCTCTAATATACTGCAAATAACCTACACTTGTACCAGGCATTGGATGTCAAGATGTGTTTTCGACGTTAGAAGCGTACAGAGCACGAAAACCATATTTTGAGAAACAATTAGGTCTGTGTTGATATGTATGTGGGTAATTAAAATTTGCTCTCATGATAACCTAAGAATGGTCAAACCGATTAGTTTCAAATTCGCATCAAAAATATTCTAGATCAATGTCTCGCAAGAATTTATTTTTTGGTATTTTTAAGGGGTATAAGATTAAAAAAAAAAACATTTCTTGAAAATGCTCCATTCAGTTCAAATAGAAAACAGCTAGGGTAAATACCCAAATATATATATTTAAAAAAATATTTTCAGAACCTTCAAGAAAATTTTAATTGAATTGAGAACAAAAATATGTTTGTTATAATTTTTTTTTTATTGTTTTTTGTGTACCGTCTTTTTTTAACTTTGATTACTTTTAGGTTATAAATTAGGATTTATTTCTTTTGACAGATCTGATGATGCCCGATTGGGATAAACACGTGTGACCGTTTTTATTAATGTTTGTGATTTCAGGGTAAACTGACACTAACTTCAGCTTGTAGTTTTAAAATAAAATATCCTGTATATTTTTACATATTTAGAAATCGATCATTTTTTGCACATAAGATCATCATTTTTGCTATAGTTTTTTTTTAACAATATTTATTTTTCAACGAATAGTGCCATGATCAACTTAAAATTACTTTAATACTTTTTTAGGAACGTCTAAACTTGACAAAGTCACCTTATTGGTTATAATTCAAAAATAGCATCGCATTGCAAAATACAGTTCTTAAACACGATTTTAACTACTCGTCACGAACAATGCAATTTTTGCCCCAAAATCGTGATAACGGCTTTAAATTAAAACAAAACGAATATATCATGTCTGCCGAGCCGAAAAAAAAAAGAAAATCGTTAATTTAAGGTGTCACAGTGCAAATTTCTGGTACTGTAAGCGGTGACTATAATTTTTAATAATTTACTTATTAATATTAGCATGATTCCGATGACTGCGCAAACGAACACTAACTTTTTTGCACAAAAAAATTATAACAATCTTAAATCAGAAACTTGTGTAAGTTCGTTGGGATAAAGAATTTAAAGTAAAAAAAATCTGCAATCAGGCAAAATCTTGCGTTTGTCAAAGGTAAAACGGGCAATAACCCTTAAGATGAATAAGAATGATGTGCCGCCCAACTACTCGAAGACTATAAAATCCGACGGGTTACATTCATATCATTCTTTGTTTCGATTTAGGTTAAGTCGTTTCTGATTTTTTTTATTTTTACTCTTAAGGGGTAGTTCGGGAACACTGGCGCGACGTAAATTATATAGTGATTTGTAAATATCCACATCGTCAAGTCTTGAGATATGAGAGGCTATAAAGTTTTAATTTTTTATGTTTCTTTAGATAGTAATCAACTAGCGGTTTAGAGGATTTAGGGCCAGTATATTCATCCCCAAATAATTTTATTCTTCGAATATTTACCGTGGAAACAATTGTTGGGGCAATTGTAACCATGATAATATCCACCTAATAAAATTATAAGGAGATGAAAATATCAGCCCTTAATGTAGTTTCAAAAAGGATAATACATTGAATCTACATGTGCCGACTTTTAATAACGAAGAAGTTGAATTAAAGGTTGAAAGATGAGCACTTATTAGGGTCGTTATTTAATAAATAGTATTTTTTTGTTTAATTAATTGTTTCAGATCATTCCAATTATTTCGGCTTCATCATAGAGATCGTTTTCTAAGTTGAAAATAATCAGTAATATTTTGCGTCAATCTATGGGAGGAGGGATCATCCTATCTGGCTTTGATTAACCTAGGGAATGAAAGGGCTAGAAGTATTGATTTAAATAATATAGTGACAATATAATTTTGGGGAGAGCTTCTAGGTACGTTACTGTGATAGTTAAATTTTTCTTGGAAAACTACGTTTTAATTGTACTATTGAAGTGGGGTGGTTGAGTTTTAACGTTTTATTCATCCATTAGAGTGATTTTGTCTAGGTCCTGGCATGTTCTATAGCTTGGTAGATAGTTTGCTAGAAAATGTTCTGCAATTTTCACCACCTTCGGCCAAGAAAACATTTACCACCATCTCAATGTAAGATTCAGTCACCTTTTAGGGCTTTCAAAGACTAATTCCTATAACGAATTTATTTAAAAATTCTGGAAATTTTGTTAGCAAATTTGGTCATTGTATTCTAAATCGAAAATTAAAAATTGTCTTAAACACTTTCAGATATGTCAAAAACTACAGGATCTTCCACTTATAAGTTAAAAAATGGAGTCAGCCCTGTTTAACTGGGAGTGACAAAAAATACGTCGAAAATGGCCCTTATGTAGCATATTCCCTCTAACAAATTTTATATTGGCATCGAATTGAGAGTAAAAGCTTAACGAGACTTCTTTCACCCGGCATTAATACGGTGAGAAAAAGTTACATCAGAAGTACTGTGGGGCATGACATACCCCTAGCCTAAAAGGGATTCAATCAAATTTGGAACATTAAAACTAATGTTTAAAAATTTTTTTTTCAGAAGAACTGATTGTTATAATTCTATTTAACAAAAAATAATAAAAATAGAACCTAGTTTGCAGCTGAAAAATTACGTTATTAAAAGTATTAAATTTTCAGGGTCAAAAAAATACCTACAAAAGCAAAAATAAATAAAACGATGCAAATTAATTTTTTGTGTATAAACTAACATTTCTTAATAAGTTTAAACATAAAATTAGAAAAAAAAACATTATATCCGAAAAAGTGATATATTAGGGACTAAACAGCACACATATTTTACTCATATACCCCTATTCTGAAAGTGATTCAAACAAATTTGGAACATTAATAGCCGGTTGCAGAAGACTTAAATCGAATTATAACAATCACGTAAAAAATTTAACTGACGTTTAAAATCATTTTTGACATTGACACTCTTACGTGGTCTATCACAATCTGAGCCGTCTGATTAGTTAAATGCTATATGCAACCCGACATAAAACTAATTATTAAACATTTTTTTTTTCAGAAGAACTTATTGTTATAATTCGATTTAATAAAAAATAATAAAAATAAAACATTTTGCTGCTGAAAATGTGCTTTATTAAAAGTGTTATATTTTCAGGTTTAAAAAATACATATAAAAGAAAAAGTAAATAAAAGTGTGCAAATATTATTTTTTAAATAAACTAACATTATTTTTAATAAAGTTAAACATGAAATTAAAAAAACATTTGGGTCCAAAACAGAGATATGTTAGGGGCTGATCAGCACACATATTTTACTCACCCCGTTAGTACACTGGGGTATATGATACCCCCAGACAGTTTAACTGCACAGCTATAAGTTATATGGACCCGTACTACTTTTTATTACATTGTACCTCCATCTAGGAGGTTTAACTTGAAGATAGCTAGCCACAGACGTTGTAAAAGCTAACTGTGCGTTTACAATCTATCGCTTTTTTTTTCACTGGGGTATGTCATTATTATTATTAAAAATATATCAGTGAAGTAATGTTTTTAGTACCACAAAAAAACTTCTTATATGATTAATATGACAGATTAAAATTTTCAATTAGAATTGCAAAAATCCATACAGGTTATTATAAGCTTTTAAGAAAGGTAATACTGGAGATGAAACGAGTATTCGGTTTCGATCCGGCCGTGTTTTACTCTCCGGCCGGATACCGCATCGTGCAAAAAAAATGGAATTTGAATTGAAATGACGTAAACAATGCTAATCTCCATTTAAGAAAGGTATAATAATGTGCCACACCAATGAAAATTCAATAATTTTAGATGGCTTCTTTATTGCAAACACAGTTAATCAATAAGAGTTAACGAAAGGTAAATTTTGGTAAATAAACACAATGTTTTCTATGTGTAAGGGCAAAAGGTGTTTTCATAGACGAGGCCCGCCTCAGAGGTAAGAGTCGGAATTACGATTGATACGAGCTGTTTTTAAATAAAAGTCAATTTTGTTTAAAATCGAGCTTTTCTCTTTATCCTGACACTGCCTGTTATTTTCGTTGGCTATTTAAAATAGTGCCAAAAGGTGTAATGAGCTTCATGAGTACAATCATTCCCCTTACGTCTCTTAGCAAGCGACGAAGATGGCGAGTTACATTGACTGCTAGAATGGTCATCATAGGGCATTTATAAGAGCTCCAAGAAATTTTTCTGTCCAGCTTTTTTAGCTTCGACTACTCCTAAAGAGTTTGTCTTGAACCACGGATCCAGAAAGGTTGCAATTAATTAATTTGGATTTTGTCGTAAGTAGCTGAAATACCTTTCCAATTCAGCTCTCAACGAGGCAATGCATACCTGCTTTTTTTCCTCTCCCACGTGACATTTGCATTTGGCACAGCAAACACACAGCAATCTTGTTGTTGCCTTTGCTAATATCAAAATATTCCAAATCGGAAATCTTTTATTTCGCGTTGACATTTTTCGCTTGTCTTTGCTTTTACTGATACAATCAAATACAAAAACATTTCAGGTTACCCACAGCCAAACGCAAAAAATTGTATTTATAACTCAATACAAAACAAATGCGTGACTGGACTGCGTAAACGAGCTCGTATTCTCCCGCCAACTATCCCCACATCCGCGGACGGAAACAAATATGTGGCAACACGAGTACAGAAGAAACTACATTTAAGTCCTGCCGAATATTCGCCTACCGGATATCCGGCTTGTAAGCCAGCCGGATATCTGGTATCCGTTATCCAGCTAAATCACTATCCGTTTCATCTCTAGTTAATATCTCTCAAAAATTCAGCGAAAAACATTTATTTTTATAAACTGTAGACGTACACCTAATTCTTGTATTGATATTTCCAGAGTACGCGAATTTGACTTTTTTGGGGTGCAAACAAGTTAATTTTTAAGTTAATGTCAGTTTACTAACCAACTACATGGTTGGGTTCTATTGTGTGTGTGTAATTTAATTTTTGTAATTTGTATTTTTACGACAGAATGTCTAATATTTGATCTTTAATGATAATATTAAGTGCCGATATAAAAATATCGAAATTATTGAAATCTCTGATCCTAATACTGACTATTAGGATCTGGTAAATTTTATATTGACGAATAGCAATTACACTGATTAAAAGCTCAAAGGATTCTAGCCAAACATATTAGTGACGAAGCAAATTATGTTGTTTTGGCAAGATAAAGGGTGATATTTAATATATGTTTTACTTAATACCTAGGTATTAGATTTTGCATACTGAGTGTAGAGCAGCCGTGACAAACGATATTTTAAATATAAGTACCAAACTATTAACAACTATAACAAATATAACAATTATATTGGTGATATTTCTGTTCTCGATACACGAAAAATGTGTTTCATAAAATAAGAAATTCGGAAATTATATAATTATATATAGGGGAAGCAAAATGTTCTCAATTTATGATGCTTTTGTAGGTTACACCGATTAATATCGTTGATATAACTGGCATTGTGAAAAAATCACTGGCGAAATCTTTGAAAAAGAGAGATTACGTAAAATAAAAATATGCAAAACTAATATATACAAGTTCCTATTTGAAGTATAAAAGGACACTTTCGGTTAAACCGAAGAATATTGGAAACATTTTAATTCCAGAATGTCTTTAACAGTATATGTAGGGGTGTCTTCTATGGCCATTAAAGTAATTACTCAAATAAACAAACGTTAATGTATTGTATACAAACAAAATACATGGGAGTTTAATCTTAAGCACGTGTCTGTCTTTTTCCAGTGATTGTTAACGATATTTTATAATGCTATTTTTAAGTGAGTCAGGCCTTCGATGGGGAATAGTTAGTTTGGCGTTTATTATCAAGTCATTATGAACGTTAAATGAGTTCATAAAAGTCTACAAAAGGCATTTGTCTTTTTCTAATGTTGGATCATCGCTTTCATAGTCTTCTACTATAATAGGTGGAGACAACACTAGCGCGAGGTTCAAGATGTTTTAATCTAATGCCTTTGCTAACCTAAATATTAACAAAAAAAAATGTACTTAACTTTGACCTACAAATTCCACCAAATGTATCTAATATCTTCTTTGGGCTTAAATTTGGTTAGGCTGTCCAGATAAGGTTTCCCTGGCAACTGAAAATCTATACAAGGTGGAACATTTAACTGGAATAAATGCTATAACTTGGATACTATTCATTATTTCTAAAAACTGTTTTACTCGTCAAGGTTATTTATTCGACTGCGGATTTTTTGATTTGACTATGACCTCAAGATTTTTTCTTAATTCGCGCCAAAAAACGCGCGTAATTCAATCAATAACCCTCTGACAAATACTTATGTTACTTCACATTCTGAAAACGCTCTCAAATTAGCTATGACGTCACACCGTGCTATAGCTCTTCTTTTCTTAACGATATAATCGTGTTTTATTTATTGGATGCGTCCTATCACAGGGTGTTATTCTTAAGCATTATGTTAAGAAATTTTTTTGTGTATTATATGCATAGTGTTTCACATACCTAGGAGGCTTACTTGATTTTATTCTTTTAATAATAAGCCAAAACGAACATGGAAGAACTAGGTTAATGTAGATTCTTCTATACGAAGATTTACTGCATATTTGACTCTGGTCTCTGGTTAAAATTTTATAATGGATTTTTCGCCCACCTCCACTTATTCGATTAATTTCAAATGTAACATCGTATACAGTTCGCGTGACAATACAATCTGACATTTGCATATAAAAATTTCAAGATGGCTGTACCAATATAATGTAGCATTGTTATTTGTTGTCCGATTTGATTGAAAATCAGTATCTGGGGGTATTTAAGAACGAACATTATTTTTTTAATAAACATTTAAAAACTCAAAATGCTGGCGCCAACATGGCGGACTAATTTTGTCATTTGTGCAAATTCAACTGAGCATTGATCTCTAGTAGTATTTGAGAATGAAAATTATGAACTTTTAATCGACATTTTAAAATTAAAAATGGTGGCGCCAATATGGGACGAATTTTGTTATCCGTACAGATTCGACTGAAAATCAGTATCTGGGGGTATTTCAGAGTGCAAATTGGAAATTTTTATATATAGTGTGATAAAAAATTTAAGAACTACGCTTTTATAAAGTGAATAATATCCTCATGATAGTCTTCACTTGATTTACTAATATTTTTAGCCAATAGCAATGCATTTGACATAAGCTATCTATAGTCCAAGCATGGAGTATACAGTAGATTTTTTACTATTCTCCAGTATAAATTTCTTTGTTTTTTTTTCCGAGAGTTCTTGTTTTTTCTTAAATAGTAGTACTTCTATACCAGATTAATAATATTATGATTTTTAATTCAAAACACGCGAGAAAAATTTCAAATATATAATGATAATATTAGTTTGGATAGGCATTTCGTGTCCCTAATGAATAAGTGTAACTTGAATTCGTGGGTTATGGGACTGCAATAAGGTCTAAAGTGAAATCACTATTTTCAATTGCAACGTTCCGTGTTACATTAACACTTTTTCAAGCTCTGGGGAAAATTAGATAAATTAGATTAAAAGCCGAAAAACAATCTAATAGGCTTACCTTGAGTTAGTGTGAAAACCGTAATAATGGACATTTACACAATAAATAAACATATACACATTTTACTGACGTAGGAACTACACAAACTTTTAGGACGGACACAGCACGTTTACTTATCAACAACTGAAAGTGTTTGTTTTGGTTTGGGGTTAAGAACAATTACAGTCGTTACAATTACGTTGCAATTGAAAATAGTGGTTTCACTTTAGACCTTATTGCAGTCCCATAACCCACGAATTCAAGTTACGATAATATTAGTTTGAATATTTATTAAAAAACAAAAAAAACTTCTTGTGGGATTCTATCCCATACTACTTTGTAGGTCCGTCAATAAAACGACGCTTTAAACTATCACGGACTTCAGCTATTCGCAATTTATGCAGTTGAATGTATATGTATATTTTAATTATCAGCAATAGAATAAAAGCAATAACAAAAAAAAAATAAAATCAGTAACCATACTAAGTTTTGAGATTAATTTCAGAATTTTTTAAAGTTATTTACCAAACATTTGGCTTCTGTTAATTTTATTTTCCACTAATTTTCTACTAGCATCTTTTATTATATTTCCATTATAGAATAAACACTCAAAACTCTGGACTGCATACAAATATATATATATATATATATATATATATATATATATATATATATATATATATATATATATATATATATATTGCCACCATTGCTCCCGCCTGTTTTAAATAGGATTCGGAAGACTATAAGGAAGAACATTCCGTATCTCCGAAACCTAAAATACCATATACATATTTTTTTCATCCCTCGAACGCCCGAAGACTGACCCAAAATCGTGCCAAATTTCAGATTACGTCTTAAAGTTACCTATTTTTTTAGACGGTAGAACATTCTAAATATACTTTAGGTAACATGTGATATGTCTAAACTGAACTATTTTCCAGAAAATACCTCAATATTGTCGTTTGTTATGACTTGTACTTTCCTGTCTTTGTCTTTTAAAATCTATTACCTGACCACTTCTGGTAAAATTCGACACTACGGGTTTGAACAGAAGTGTTGAATTTTTATATTTTGCGGTCATACTGGAAGTTGTCATCTAACAGATTTCAAAAAGTTAAGAGACTAAAGACAAGGCATTTTGTTCTCAGTCTAACCGTTTTGGCTACAGAGGGCTCTAAAACAGTTAAATCTAGGACATCTTACATAAAATATATTTAGCAGTTTCTACTGATCTTATTTGTTCGTATTTTATTTGAGAAAGGATTCAGTTGAAATTGATCAATTATGTAGAGTAGGCATACTGATATTTTACCAAACAAACACGAAAGGAATCATTTGAATCGCTGCGAATCGATCAGATCACACGCTTCAGAGTGTTGCATTTAAAAAGTGTATGATGTCATAATTCTTGCACCGATGCACGTCATGATCAAATCGCTATCACCATTGGATCCGCTGCGCTTCTTACTGATTCATTATTAATTATGATACCGCTCCTGGATTTTTACTCTTTTGATGTTGAAAGAAATGAAAGTATTTAAATTAAAAAAAACGCAATTTCAATAATTAGAGGAGGTAGAATTTAATAGTTATTCATTTGCTCACCCAAAAAATGTTTTATTGTTTGTCGTTTTGCGGTTTTTAGTATGTTATGAACAGAATAGGAGGTAGTTCATAGATTAACACAAAAAATGAGACCAGTAATTCTGATACATTTTAATTATTTCTTGATACCGCTGATTGTTGATCGTTTCTGAAACAATATATATAGTTAGCCTTTTTGTATACCTGTCTTACTTATTATTACCATAAAATTATATCCACTGTTTTTGTTTGGAGTTAAAATTTAATAGCAAAATTATTAGGACTCTTTAACGAGATTTAAATATAATTGTACCTAAATGTATTATTTTTTCAAAAAGTAAATTTGATCGCAGTAATATAATAAACATTTTTTTGCTGTATTTATAAGTACACTTTTGAAAGTAAATACACATATAAACGGCAAAAACATTTTTTGGTAGGTTAATAAGTTTATGTAATGAATATAGAGAATTTCAAAGAACAAATGGTTTACTTATTTGCAAAAAAATCAAACTTTCAAACAATAATTTCGTCTTGATATAGGGTGTAAAATAACGTAATTAATATACAGCTTTTCGATGTTATTTAAAAATGTATTTATGTTGACTACATAATAGTTTTTGTAAATGATACGCCAAAAAAATATTATTGTTTCAAAATATAAAAAACATGCATTTTTTATTTGAGGTGTTCTTCCCTCGTACATCTTGACCCTATCAACATAGTTCTTCACGAGCCACCACTGAGTTTACAAATATACCCCATTTCGTGCAACTTCATCCGTCAATCACTAACAGCCAATTGGACTCGAGGCGTACACATTTAGGAGCGGTATCACGGGGTCACAATTAACCATGTATCAGTTTATCAGATTAAAATTGTGGGTCTTGTTGAGTGTAAGTATTTCGGATTTTGCGGTTTTGTCAAATAAAAAAAAATAAATTTGATGAGGCACGTGAAGAAAAAATAAAAACTGGCTAAATTCATTGCTAACAGGGTACCGATTTATTTATTGCATCTACGTTGCCAGCGATAGAGCTGTACCGTTTTTTATGTTAGTGATGATGCCTTAACGGTCCACCTAGTGCCTCCGCTATACCGTTTTCTGTGTTATGGCTTTAACGATAATGCGTTCGGCGCCTAACGGTACCTATTTACTTAGCGCATCTCAACGTTGTCTGCATATTCGCTGATAGCTCCGCTGGCGATCATTGTACAGGTTTTTATGCTATGTCTTTAACGATGATGCCTCAGCTGATGCTGACTCTTTATCGTTTTACCTTGTGCTTCGAATGATAGCGTTTCAACTATGCGACAAAATTATTAACTATATTACAAAACATTCATAACAACCCTAATAAACAATTAATGAGTTCTAAGCAGACCAAACGGAATTATATTTGGCGACATTGCTTCTTGAATACTAGGAAATAGCCGATTTATCATGAAATATCAAATTCAGTTAATTTTCCGTTTGAAAATTTTTTAGTTGGATAAAATCAACATATTTTATTGATAAATTTTTAACATCCGTTCTTTAGAAATTTAAAGTAAAAACCAGTATATTATAAAATAATACACTTCAATTATCTATTCTGCATGCAGTTTTAACATGATTAAAGAACTAATAGTAGACGTTTATAAGCATATAGTGCCGTACAAAGTTATAATTTTTTTGCTGAAATGTGTTTATTTCAAGGGAAGCTCTACAGTGAATCCCAAAAATGAGAAAACAAAAAATATCTAATCCCTGCAACCAAGTTATAGAATTCATTAAGTAAAAAGTTCCACTATGTATATAAAATATGTTAATTGTTAAACTTATTTAAACTCTAATATCAATTTCTGCTGTATTACTTAATTTCCAGGACAGGTATTTTTAATAATTGCATTTAGTAGAAATATGTATGGGTATGTAGAAACAATTATAATGGAAAATTAATCATATAATAAAATTTTATGTTATAGACTTCTAAGGTTCCATTAAGTATCGGCCAATGCCCTATATATTTTATAAATAATATGCTTATATCACTTTGTTTTTATCTCAGTAAAAACCTAAAAATACCTTACATACTAATAATTTTTTTAAGTAAATATAAAAAAGGCTAAACCAATGAAGACTGTTATTAAACTTGTTATTTCTTACTTACATAAATGGCAAAATAAATGACTGAATAAGTTTCAAAGTTATAGTGGAAAATGTTATTATATTTTGTTTCCAAAACGATACAACGGGTATTAATAAACAGGAGAAGAAATTAGTTTGACTCTCGTTCCTCTAAACAAAGTTATTCAATTTTGAGTAGAAAAATTATAGTTCCTGATTCTAAAATGATCATATAATCAAATCTTACATCTACTAACTTTATTCTTTTAAACTTGCTTGAAGGTTTAAATTCTACTACAAAATAGACTTTTCTAGTTGGATTAATTGTACCGATGAGGCAACATTATATACTAAAAGTGGCAATGAACAACGGCTTTTTCCATTTAACAGATTGATGCCTCGAACAAGACAATCAGAGCGAGTCAGACGTCGTGTTGAAAATAATAGAAACCGAAGACAGCGTGAACATCTACGCGACGGTGAGGAAAGACCTTCAACGTCCTACGGTCAAGTCAATTCTAATCTAGTTTCTAGCACCAGTGTTACCCCAACTAAGAAGTCCCGAAAAAAAGCAAGATATAATAGAAAATCTAATCCGACTAGATATAAGACACTATGGGTGTTGAACGAATTCGGCGAAGCCGTACCTATAAAAAGAAAGATAAAAAGTAAAAAGCGAAAATCTAAAAAAAAACATTCCAAACAAAAGCATAATCGTACGACAGTGCTCGAAAAGTCCGTTAAAATGCGCTTGGCGGCTCAGTTGAGAATGTGTGCAACACGAAATCCTTCTCAGTCATTGCCTGATATTAGAATTTTGAGCGGCAATGTTAGTGATATTGGACAAAGACGTTACCAGGCTGGCATTCCAAGTCTTGATCTTTTTGGAAATTTTAATCGTTTAGATTATTTCTCAGAATGTGAGGATGAAGGAATGCTTAATGTGGGGGAAAACAGGGGAATACCTACCCTGTTAGCCAGAAGAACCTCAAATCCGTCCGATGTTCTAAATTTACGTAGGCTCTCGAGGAGGAAAGCAGCAGTTGTGAATATTCCTATAGTTTCAAGTTCTACAGATATACTTGATAGCATAATGAGTTCTCAAGAAATACTTTTATCAAAAAATTCAGTAATGTCTGTAGTAGATTCATCCGGAAAATTAAAAATAGAACATAAAAAGAAGACACCTTCATTGAATAACAATAATCCTAACAAACCTGATTTTAATTCATATACTGTAAAAGAGACACCTTGGTATGGACGTAATAACTCAGGCTATAGACCTAATAATAGAAATAACTGGTCAAATAACCGAAACTGGCAAAATAATTCAAGGGATTATCAAGGAAGGTATGGTTCTTCTAGTAATTATGGGCAGGGAGCTAGTGGAGGTTATTTGCATGGTAGAGATCAATATTATAATGATATACCTCAAGATTACACCCAAAGAACCCTTTGTGAAGCTGAAATGTTACAAGATGATGATAAAGTGAAGAACACACCTGGCAGTAGTACTCCAGTTAGTGATACTGATGTGGATATCTATGGCGATATTGAAAATGAAATGGTCTCAACTAGTAGAATGGATGAAGATTTTAAGCCACCATCACCGCCACTAATGCAAACTCACACATCTAATACAAATACAGATGAAGATAACGATTCGGAATCTGGAATGGTTATCGACACAGATAGGATTCCTGATGACCCAGTTTCATCAACTGTTGGAATCTCAACAGAACAAGTTTATAGTCCAGGACAACCGACGCATAGTCCTGATGCACCTACTTATAGCCCAAGTCAACCAGTTTACAGTCCTGGTGAACCTACAGGTAGTCCAGACAAACATAGATATAGTCCCGGTGAACCCACTGATAGTCCAGATGAACAAAGTGTAGAAGGACCTCCTGATCCACGAAGCGTGGCTTTAGGTTACGACGAACTTCAGAAAGAACTTGCATCGGGTTATGATGCGTTACAACGAGAGATTGCGTCTGGTTACGATCAACTTCAGCGCGAATTTGCATCCGGTTTGAAAGAATTTCAACCATTAGTTAGTATGACTTCCGGTATATCCCTGACGGAATCTAATCAGGCTCAATGCCCTCTAGAGAAATTAACTGATGATAATAGCGTCTTAAATACATTTGATTACAATTTAGTTGATAGTCATCGGGAACCATTCACTCCTTCAATTAGCACTAAATCTCAATCAAATGAACCTCAAGGAATTGAAGAAACACCTCAGAATGTGATGAGCGAAGAATCACAACCAGTTGAATCTAAAATTTCCGAACAAAATGAATCAAGTATTGAAGGTCCCATTGATATAAATCAAGTTACGCAGATATTAGTAACAGATGACAAAAAAATTAAGGAATCTTCCACACTTGGAGAAGAACCTGAATATTCTGAACTACCGTTAAAGTTGGATTCATGTCCAGTAGCACCTACAGTGTTGGATGATAGGGTTGATGTTATATCTGAGGTACTGCCTGATGCCACTGAGACTGGAATAAATTTAAATGACCAAAAAAAAGCTGATTCTGATGCTTCCTATACTCAGAAAGATCAAGAGCTGGATGTGGAAACAAAAGTTCTGTTTATCAATCCAGAACCTCCAGAAAAATTGAATGATGATGATGAATTATCGAACGATGGCTGTCCTAATTTTAGTATTTATTCGCGGCAAAGCAAATCTGTTGCCTTAACTACCGATATTTCTTTACCAACATCGAAAAATATAAACAGCCAATCTGAGCAGAGCGCATTAGTTTCTGATGATGTTGATCCAATTACTGATGAATCAGGATCACTTCCAGCCACACCTCAAAGAGTTACTGTCGAGAAAACAGGTTCTGATCCCAGACTTAAAAAACATCTTTCAACCTCTTGGAACCTAGGGGGACTTTATAGTGATTCAGAAGATGAAAGCGTAGTTAAGAAGACAAATTCTTTTGCAATATCTGATATAAAAGACATGACTGAAGATATTTTAAGTGAAGAGGAGCGAAGTTATACTCCCATTCTAGATGAACGAGGAGACAAATCAAAAGAGGGACTTGAGGGACTCGACACGGAAATGATATCTGATGATGACCGAAATGATTTTGATGAGTCTCATGAATTAAAGATGGTTTCAGATGGTGATGCCTTAGAGATAAATGCTAAAGAATCTGAACTTGAATTCACTAGACCAGAAGAATTTGAGGAAGGAGAAATTGTTGATAAGAACAAAGAAAAAACTTCAGATGATGCTGGGGGGACTCCAGAAAAAAAAACTAAGAAAGCAAAAAGTGACAAAAAGGTAGAAAAAGAAGTAAAAAAGAAAAAGAAAGACAAAAGCAAAGGTAAAGATTCGTCAAATGTCGACAGTGGTGCAAATAAGGAAAACGTGAACAAGGAACCTTTCAAAAAACTTACCAAAAGCAATAAGGAAAGAAATTACCGAGAAAAAGATAAAGATAAAATTAAGGATACAGCTCGTGACCGATCACGCACGAAAACTCCTGAAATTACTGAAAAGGAAAAAGAAACTAGAAAGAAAAAGGAAAAGCGTAAAGAGCTTGAACGATATAACGTTCGGGCTATTATAGCTGAAAAACCTAGACCTCCGCCTAAAGATCAATTTGGCCGTGATCTCCGACGAACTCCTTCGAGATCCAGAAGTCGTTCTTATACCCCTCCTTTAGTCCAGACTTCTCCTTCAAGAGCAAGACGAACTCCGTCTCCGATTCGAGCACCTAGCCCTGTTTCTAGAAGAAAATCAAGATCTCTGTCTAGAGGTAATACTCCACCCAGAAGTCGTAGATCTCTATCAAAACATCGTTCTTCTTCTAAAGGTAGAGACAAAAGTGGTAAAAGGAAAGCCCAGTCAAGGTCTAGATCAGGGGGGCGAAAAAGAGACAGATCTCGGACAAAAAAAAGGAAGCGCTCTACTAGCAGAAGCAATAGAAGAAAAAAATCCAAAGAAAAGAATAAAAAGAGGACAAGGGGAAGCCAAAGTCATAGACGTTCCCGTTCTCCACATACGCGATCGATATCTCCAAGGCGTAGCCGAAGGGAATGGACGCCATCTTTATCAAGGTCACTCACTCCTCCATTGCATCACATATCACCATCTTGGACACCACCGCGAACAGATAATTCCAGTTTACGTAATCAGAACCTAACAGTTATATTGAATAATGAAGCTGCAAAGAAAAAGGATAAACGAAATAGAGAAAGGAGAAGAAAAGATGATCCTACTTCAAAAAGAAGGCGAAGAGAAAGAGAACGAACTCCGCCGCCATCAAAAGAAGTTTTTGCTTCTGGTGATAATATTCTGGTGAGCGTTAGTTTTAATAATGAAAATGAAACAAGAGATGTTAGTACACGAGACAACAGAAAAAGAAAAGATACTTCGGTTACTGAACAGCAAAAGAAAAATAGAGAAAAAAGAAATAGAAATAGAAAAGATCTCTCTGGAGTTAAACCTGTGGCAATTATTGATTTAGACAGATCTCCATTTCAAGAAATAATTCCATCTCCTAAGGATGTTATTGTGCTTAGCGATAGCGATAACAATGAAACTGAAAACAGAAACATACAAAATAATGTTTGTGATTCGTCTCAACAAGTAGCAAGCCCAGAAGAAATGCCAAGTTACCCAATGGGTCCAAAAACTCCACCTGAACCTAGTGTCAAATTCGCTCTACTTCCAAAACCACCTCAGATACGTGCAATAAATAATCCACTCCACGACCCACTAGAAACTATTGAAGAAGAGGTACAGGAAGAACTTAGTAGTTCCCATAAGGGACCAAATACGCCTCCAGAAGAACCCCCTACATCACCTCCAA
Organism: Kuschelorhynchus macadamiae; assembly: GCA_030620095.1. Taxonomy (NCBI): domain Eukaryota; kingdom Metazoa; phylum Arthropoda; class Insecta; order Coleoptera; family Curculionidae; genus Kuschelorhynchus; species Kuschelorhynchus macadamiae. The sequence goes on from JAUTXW010005454.1 coordinate 327,874, forward strand.
GTTCCCCAGATGCTTATGATCCGTTTGAGCCGACAAAAAGTAGGTCACCGACACCTGAACCAGGTCATGTACAAGACGATATTAGCGAGGAGCAAAATATCCAAGAACATTTAGATAATAGATCTAGTTTGGACTTGGAAAAATCGAGTCAAACTCCCGATATAATTAAGTCTCTGACACCTCCTATGCCGGATATTCAACCAGCGGACTCACAAAGTAGTATTCAAGAAATCTCTGAGCCGAAATCCCCAGATGACAGAATTGGCGGACCTTCTAATCAACTCATTCAGCCGTCTAGCGCTAAACCCGTAGGTCAAACTATCCCGTTTAGTTCTGTTCAAACTACGATATCTTCAACTCCTGTCTCGAGTACGATTACCATTTCCAGAATAAATATTTTACGTTCCTCCATAATTGCACCCTCATCAACTATACCCCAAAGCATTGTGCTGCCGAATCAAGTCAAATCAAGTCCCGTCAAAATACCGCCAACTAAGGCTGTTAAGTCTACCCCCATTAAGCCTATGCAGACAAAAGTATCCAATAACAAAAAAAGTTCAAAGCAACAAAATGGAAATAGTTTGGATGATATAAATCTAGATTTTGAATCGCCGTATTCCCCCGGATCAAGTGATTATGAAGATCTTTTCGAGCCACCCAGTGAACCTCTTACTGCAATTCTTAAAACCAAAGCTACGTCAAAATCCAAACGTACTAACAAAAAAGGTCAGTCCACATTCGATGCTTTGTTTGGATCACCAAGTTATAATAAAAAGGCAAGTAAAAGGTCTTCTGGCAAGAAAACAGGTGCATTGAGTAAGACGAAACATGTTGGAGTGAAGATAGATGAAGATAGTTTGAAGATTTTAGAAGAGTTGCCCAATTCTGCTGTGGAAATGCAGGTAAAAGATAAGGTCAGTACGAAAGGATACCCTTTCATAGTAAGTTTATTTTTAGTTACTGACCTAATAGCGAAGATAAACGTAACTCGTCACAGATCCGTTATTTAGGTATTATATTTGTATGATTCATAACTAATTGGCTATTCATAATGTAAAGGCGTATCTGTGACTTGATATGTTTATCTTTGTTGATATGTAATGTAATTTTGCAATAGTTAATTTCTATAAAGTATTTTATGAGAGAAGTCCAAATAGGTTACTGAGGTTAAATTTTGAAACCTTACTGAATTCTTAATAGCAGGTTGTTTAACTTTTGATGGGGCAGTTAATTTGTACTAACCAAAGTTACAAAATAATTAAGGGTAATTAATTATTTACTTAAAATTTATTTTATTGTTCGGAAATTTGTCAAGGTTGCAGAAAAATGTTACCTAATTACAAGGGATTTTTTTTATACACGAACAATTTTGTTTTGAATTTTCTAAAATGTATTTGACGTTGGCACAGTGATTTCTGATTGAATTCGAATTGATCAAAAAATCCACTTTTGAAAAATTAAGTTACAGAAAATTTTTGCTAAATTATAACCGCTGCCAAGCCAGATTTCGAAAAATGTTCATGGTGCCAACTGTAATATTTATACAGCATTAGCAAAAATTAACTTTAATTGTTAACGAGAGTGAACTTATACGAAGTGTATTTAATATGACTGATTTTTTTTGTCACATCTTAATCTTTTTAGGAATTCTCTCATAGGCAATGAAAATTTTAGATATATTCCGAAATATGCGATTTTCGCTAGTTGTTTTTTTTATCTTTTCTGATTAAATATACACAAAATATACATATTGAAAACCATTACAGATGAAAATTAACGTTAAAGTAGGAAAAAGTTAGTTCATTAGTTAAAACTAAAATTTGGAATGGTACAATTAGGGTAATTCTTACAGGGTAGAAAATGTTTCTTTGAGAAACTATAAATTTATGAAATCGACTGAGAGCCAGTTTAAACAGGCCAAATAAAGATGTAAGAAAAAAAGCTTATTTCTTAACAAGATATTTGTTATTGTTACTTTGTGTTTTATCTTGTAAGCTAACAAAAATAAAGTTATTAATAAATGCTTATACTTACTTTAAATATTAAAAAATAGTATTTATTTCTTTGGATATTTTTAAATTTATTTGTATATTTAAAAAAGAACAAGCATATATATCTGTATGACGGATGGTTAAAAGAAAACTCTTTTCTACTATGCCGAGCTTTCGGAAATCTTTATTTCCTTCTTCAAGGCTACAATATAGAGTTGTTAGAAAATAGAAATTTCATAAAATCTATGAGTTGATCTTATTTGTAAAGTGAGTGCCGTTAAAATTGATACATATTTTAAAACTTTTTGGAGTTTAACTCATAGGTTTTATGAAATTTCTATTTTTTAACAAATCTGTATGTAGCGGCCTTGAAGAAGGAAATAAAGATTTCCGATAGCTCGGCATAGTAGAGGAGAATTTTCTTTTAACTAGTCCTCATACATTCGCTTGACTTCTTAAACACATGGAAATTACCTATTCATGTCGGTATGTACATGTGTTTTTAGATAATACATTATTTCTTTCAGAAATAGTAATAAGTTCCGTAATGTCTTCAAAAAGTTATATAGCATGATCTTCGAGCTAATGTTCTTAAGACTCTTCGAGTATTTTTAATAATGAAATATGTACAACAGGATATGGACTTATTACGCTAGGCGTTATGTACTTGTACTAATATTACTACTACTTATATTTTGTCAAAAATATATCTAAGATTTTCTGTAGAGCACCACTAATTAAGTTAATATGCGAATGGCTTCTAGAGGTTAAAATCGAATATGAATCTCGCATTAATGCCAAATGCAAGATTCAGATGTTCAATATAAAAGTTCAATTAAAAGAAAACGTTACTCCATTACTTGTTCTAGAAAAAATGTTCGGACATGTTTTTTGATACACGTATAGTAATAATGTTATAACAAATAATTGATAAAATTGAGTATTTAAAATGTTGATTGCCCAGAATATCTCATGTATTTGCATCAAAACGAGAATATAGTATTTATACTGGACATTACTGAAAATACTGACAGATTTTGACGAGTAACATAGGCCAGTCGTGAGAGGTTATCAGGAAACATTAATAACAAGCTAAAATTTGGTACGAGGATAGCATGGATTATGGAGAATAAATAAATTAAAGCTGTCGGTCAAAAAAAAATCTTTGTCACGTTGTACAAATTGTATACCCTTAACTTTAATTTCTTTGACATTTTAAGTTTGGAGCTAAACGTACTCGTCTTTTATCTAGTTGACCGATGGAAAGACAAATTTCGTTCTCGCGTTCATCCCAAAATTTTTTCTCTTTTTTTTATTATACTATCCACGTTGATTAATCCATGCTTTTGATAGGAAATGGCAAACGAAAATTTGAGAAATCTACCCTACTTTTCTACAATTTTACCACAGTACTTTGATGATACATTTTCGGGTATATATGTTACATGTCCAGGACTACCTCTGAGCAAAATTTCAGCTTGTTACTGATTTTTTCGCAGACTAGCTTTGCTGATTGGAAAATTAATAGACAGCGTTAAGACTTAATTTTTAATCGAAATGCTACAAATTTAAAGTAAATTTTAGTAATTGTTTTGTACTTGAAATGGATTTCTAATATCTAGAACTGACTAAATGCAAATAAAATAATTTAAATTTACTGGAAGAAAAATAAAAATATATATTACTGTTAACATAGAAATAAGCATTAACTTTGAACGTTGCAGTTCCTCAAAAAATTAAATAGGCAAGAAAGAGTTGTAGAAGAGGTCAAATTGGTTCTCAAACCGTATTACAATAAGAAGAAAATCACGAAAGATGAGTATAAAGACATTATGCGACGAGCTGTACCTAAGGTAAGAACTGTTTTTTTAACCTAAAACTAAATGAATACTATCGATTTCATTTTCTGGATTTTCTCGTAAATAAAACATGTAGGTTTTTTAGACACTTATAGTCGGTGGACTTAACGAAAAAATATTTCACTTCCGGCTGCGAATGTTGGCTTAGAACTTAGGTACATGTTAAGGAACAAAAAACTCCATCAGAGGTCAAGATCTCCTCATGATGACGTCAGGAAAGTGGGCGTCCTAATGAAGGACATTATGATCATATCTCTATTACCAATTCAATATTTTTGTGCTGATACATATGAAAGTTCTTGAAAAAAACTTTCTAGGTACAGCGTATATCACATGTTTAGATAATTACTCAAATGAATATAACTCAATTCACTATATAAAAAGAGTGAAAATGAAAAAAGCAAAGACATAACCACGACTCTGAGCTTAACCATATCTTAATCTTTATTGTCATTTAAACATATTAATTGTTATAATGTATAAAATTTACAAAACCATTTTATTCACATTGTCCTCCATAGCTACATAGTAAAGTAGAACTTAGACCTAACTTTACACATCAACAAGGTGTGCACATCTCTTTGTAGTTGCATGCAATCTGTTCTTGTAACTTCTTGGTGTTTTCTGACTTCTTGTAACTCCATGGTGATTTCGGGGTTCGATTACCAGAGGCGAACATTTTTCTATCGCCGCTGACACTGGATTATCATGTAGAAAACATCATTTAAGGGAGTTTGTCCAGAAAGAATTCTAAAGAATGATCCTATTTCGATAATGCAGGAGAATGTTGCTGGTTGTCCGAATATTTTCAACGGGTATGTTCTGCTGGGTGAAAGGAATTGGCCATGCTGTATTTACAGTTTTTGTTGAACTTGACCTATGAGAATGATGAAGCTCTGAATGAGAAGAAATACTCGTCATCTAAGCTCTGAATGAGTAAGAAATACTCGTAATGTTTTGTGACATGATGGAGAACTTTGGAATAGGCGAAAAGGGCTTTGTCTACTTTTTGAAATGCCATCCATATTTTCCTATTTTACCAATATCTGCAGATCTAGGCAACATGTCAGCCTATAAAGATGTGGAAGAGAGGTAAAAAATCGGGATTCCTTGATGAACGTTCCTGTTTTCTGTAGATGGGAAGGAATTAGAGGTGCTTTCCTCTTCCATACAATCATATTTGTAAATTTGCTAATCTAGACAAAGCACATAGAAGAATTACTACAGCACTGTTAACAGTTTTTGCTGTAAGCTTTAAATGTTCCTAGTATTATATATATATATATATATATATATATATATATATATATATATATATATATAATATACATAAGCCTTTTGAAGAATAGTATACTGGTAGCCAGAACTGAAATATTTTGGTGGAATTTGCCGCTCAGTCCACAGACTATTTTGGATATGTTTGGTCGTCATCTGATGTCTGGTAATAAAATAGTCGAAGGAAATTATTTTTAAATGATCATCGACTAATAAAAACTATTACAAAATTTCCCGACTTAAATCGGTAGCAGTTTTAGAACATTAGGGGGTTAGAGTGCGTCCATAAAAGACAGAAAGTCCTAAAGCCAATTTGCAGTTCTTTTATTTTCTGAAATCCATAACAATGCGTTTTTCTGCGAATAGCAGGGTTGCTATAAATAATCAATAGATTTACCATCATAATTAAACATTTTAAGTCGAAAATGAACTTCTACAAAGCAATTAATCCGAGATTTTTTTTAAAAAAACCAGAGTTGAACAGAAGTGAAAGGAATTAGACAATGGATTTTATTTAATTATAGACGTAGCGTAGTTATTTGTAATTAGGTTTATAAGAAAAATCGTATTTTATTTGTTGCCAATCTTTGTATTATGCTACACCCCGTGTATCACACTATTCCATAACTAGGTGCCTGGGATTGGTACAAAGAAAACTTATTTTTGAATTTCGGCATTCTGAAAGACTTCATATTTCACATCCTCTAATTCAGGTATACAAATAAACTTAAACTTCAAATTTTTTTATGGAGCTCTCGAATATTTGAAATTCCGGGGCCAGTTACTCTACATTGTGAACGGGGTTCTTGATTGAAATGTATGTAAAAGTAAGTTATGTATGTATTTCTGCTTCCTCACTGCGTCTCCAATCTATATTAATAATAGTGTTGCAAATTTAGCCCTAGTTATATATTTGTAAAGTTTTAGGTTAATTTATTTTTTATTTGTTCTTTCAAATAATAATCCTTTCTAAATGTTATAGTAGGCGTAATTCTATTCTTTTCACCCTGTAGGATCTAGTTTCTTCTAGATTGTTCTATTCTTTGATAAAGGTTATATAAATTCGCCGAAAGCTACCTTTTTAATCAATTTTAGTTTGAGATTTCGAACTGTAAACAAGTTGTCAGTGATGAGTTTTAGGTTACCATAGTTAGATTAGCTATAAATCTGTGTTCAGAATAAAACCTATATTCAGAAACTACGTGTTTGTTTACCGGCCAATCCGGAACAGTAGCAAAACATTTTTCTTTAAACCTCCTGGAGTTTTTCGATCCTAAAAAAGAGATTTTTTTTAATTCGTTGTAGCTCTAAAAGGTTATAGATGTTTTACAGGTTTTCCATATCTTCTAAAATTCTTTGGTCAATTGTTGCACCTCAAACATGTAGATGTTACATGTATGTTAATTTTATAAACCTTGAAAGATTCTTTTTGTTGAATATCTATTTTTGTATAAATTTTTTACAAAAACGGGAAACAAAAAATCAGTGGAGTTAAATCGGGAGATCGTGGTGACCATTTAATATGCCTTCTTTGACCTAACCATTTGTGTGGAAAAATAGCAAACAAATAATTATTCCTCAAATTCTCACATCAAGCATTAAATGAGGATGTGCGCCATCTGGATGGTACCAAATAAATAGTATAATAGGTACATTTTTGTTGATATTCTGACAATCGTGCGAAAACTACCCAAATGAGTTATCCTATATCGAGGGCATTCTGGAGGATTTTGTGAACTCCCAATACATATATAAGGTAAGGGACATTTACCATTTAGAGTATTTTAATATATATATATATATATATATATATATATATATATATATATATATATGTGTGTGTGTGTGTGTGTGTGTGTGTGTGTGTGTGTGTGTGTGTGTGTGTGTGTGTGTGTGTGTGTGTGTGTGTGTGTGTGTGTGTGTGTGTGTGTGTGTGTGTGTGTGTGTGTGTGTGTGTGTGTGTGTGTGTGTGTGTGTGTGTGTGTGTGTGTGTGTGTGTGTGTGTGTGTGTGTGTGTGTGTGTGTGTGTGTGTGTGTGTGTGTGTGTGTGTGTGTGTGTGTGTGTGTGTGTGTGTGTGTGTGTGTGTGTGTGTGTGTGTGTGTGTGTGTGTGTGTGTGTGTGTGTGTGTGTGTGTGTGTGTGTGTGTGTGTGTGTGTGTGTGTGTGTGTGTGTGTGTGTGTGTGTGTGTGTGTGTGTGTGTGTGTGTGTGTGTGTGTGTGTGTGTGTGTGTGTGTGTGTGTGTGTGTGTGTGTGTGTGTGTGTGTGTGTGTGTGTGTGTGTGTGTGTGTGTGTGTGTGTGTGTGTGTGTGTGTGTGTGTGTGTGTGTGTGTGTGTGTGTGTGTGTGTGTGTGTGTGTGTGTGTGTGTGTGTGTGTGTGTGTGTGTGTGTGTGTGTGTGTGTGTGTGTGTGTGTGTGTGTGTGTGTGTGTGTGTGTGTGTGTGTGTGTGTGTGTGTGTGTGTGTGTGTGTGTGTGTGTGTGTGTGTGTGTGTGTGTGTGTGTGTGTGTGTGTGTGTGTGTGTGTGTGTGTGTGTGTGTGTGTGTGTGTGTGTGTGTGTGTGTGTGTGTGTGTGTGTGTGTGTGTGTGTGTGTGTGTGTGTGTGTGTGTGTGTGTGTGTGTGTGTGTGTGTGTGTGTGTGTGTGTGTGTGTGTGTGTGTGTGTGTGTGTGTGTGTGTGTGTGTGTGTGTGTGTGTGTGTGTGTGTGTGTGTGTGTGTGTGTGTGTGTGTGTGTGTGTGTGTGTGTGTGTGTGTGTGTGTGTGTGTGTGTGTGTGTGTGTGTGTGTGTGTGTGTGTGTGTGTGTGTGTGTGTGTGTGTGTGTGTGTGTGTGTGTGTGTGTGTGTGTGTGTGTGTGTGTGTGTGTGTGTGTGTGTGTGTGTGTGTGTGTGTGTGTGTGTGTGTGTGTGTGTGTGTGTGTGTGTGTGTGTGTGTGTGTGTGTGTGTGTGTGTGTGTGTGTGTGTGTGTGTGTGTGTGTGTGTGTGTGTGTGTGTGTGTGTGTGTGTGTGTGTGTGTGTGTGTGTGTGTGTGTGTGTGTGTGTGTGTGTGTGTGTGTGTGTGTGTGTGTGTGTGTGTGTGTGTGTGTGTGTGTGTGTGTGTGTGTGTGTGTGTGTGTGTGTGTGTGTGTGTGTGTGTGTGTGTGTGTGTGTGTGTGTGTGTGTGTGTGTGTGTGTGTGTGTGTGTGTGTGTGTGTGTGTGTGTGTGTGTGTGTGTGTGTGTGTGTGTGTGTGTGTGTGTGTTTTAACGTACAGTATTCGTGTTATATTGTAATGAGTAATTAATAAGGTTAGTGTTGTTGTAAAGAAGTGTTTGTTTTAAAGTGAACGCGTAATAGATGGTGTCGGAAGTAAGAGATGAACTGAAAATTAGTGAGAACATTAGTGCGAACATTGGAAAATTGAAAAAGCGATCAGTGCCCGATGGTGACAAATTTTGAAGCTAGCTGTGTTTGAACTAAAAGGAAACTGCTAAGAATTATTTCTGGATTTGACCATTCACCTGATTGTGACTACATTGCGATTTTTCGAAGAGCGTTTTTCAAAATTAAATTTTGAAACTAAACAAGATCCTAAGCTTTGACTTTACTGTCTTGTTTTGGACCCAAAGAAGACATTTCTGAGAAATTTCTAGAACATTCTGTTCTGTCTGTGGGTGGGGATTGACCTTTCCATTTTGGTTTGGACCTCAAGAAGACCTTATCAGAGCAATTTCAGGAAAATTCTAGAACATTATATTACCAAACTAAACAAGATCCGTAAGTTTTGACTTTTCCATTATGTTTTGGACCTCATGAAGACATTATCAGGTGATAAGACCTACCAGAGACATTTTCAAGAAGCTAAAAACGGTCAACGGGAAATGGTCAATTCTCTAATAGTCTCATTAGGAAGACCAGCACTGCATTCCCGGGAGTTATCAATAAAACTATTAGCACCTTGTTCATTCATTAGAACGTATATTTAGAGATCATTCCCGCCAAGGAATTTACAGAATCCAATTTAAAACCAGGACAAAGAAGGTAAGCGAATCCCTTTAAGAATTTTAGTCTCACCTTTGAAAGTTAATAAGATTAGCGTTCCTTACATCAGGTGAAGATATGCAGGAATAAATGTTACTGTCCGCATTGTGGATGGAATACGAGATTCCAAAATTCAAGAAAATTTAAAAATGATTAAGCTTAGCAAGAGTAGCGACTCTTGTTCGTACCTTAGAGTTGGAAGCTGTCTTTAATGTCACAAAACTAAAACTTGATAAGTTACTGCGGAAGACCTAGCTGATAATATGCAGCAGTGTATGAAAAAAGGATTTGAGGTAGTTCTAAGTGAGGTAAAACATCGAGACGTTAATAAACCACAGAACAGATAAATGGAATGTTTGCGTTGCCGCAAAACTGGACATAGGCAAAGAAGATGCCATGTGAGAATATCAAGATCTCTTTCCAAAGATCTAATTTCCGCATTGGAGAACAACGTAATACAGCCCGATCACCAGGCAAGGAAATTGGCGAATGCTGGCTGACTAGGGCGAAGCCCGATCGTCTCCAAAAAAAAAAATAGAAAAATTCTATAAAAGTTTGACAGTAAAGGGAGTAGTCAACGGAAAAACAATACAGATTACACCTAAGCAGCAGTTTCCCTGGACCGAGGAAATCTCGTCGAGGCTAAATAAGTAAAACCACTCAGAAAAATTGTTGTTGCGCATCATAACAAGGGAGTCAACGCCTGTATATGGAGGAATTAGTGTCAGACTTTTACTTGGCTTCACTTTAATTCACCATGAAACAATATTGGCTGATATAGAAGATGAATTCATTCTAGGAATGCACTTGATCAAAGAAAATGGCTTGTTATTTGACCCTGAACTTACCATTGTAACAATTGGAAACGAAGAATTGGCTTTGGTTAACGAAGAGGTTATCCGAACAACAAGCATCGTAGCTTCTGAAACTGTATAAATACCGGGCAGCACAGAAATAATTGTCTAGGGTAAATTGGAGATACATCCTGGGGGCTGTATTGGACTAGTAAAGCTATTAGGTGGCAACAAGCCCGGAAAGTACACACAGTAAAATTTTTGTCCGGGTTCCGAACATATTTTCCTATTCCAGTAAAATTAATAAAAGAGATGTGATTGCGACCTTCGAACCAGACCAACAAATAGTTTGACATTATGACATACCCAAATCTAGTTCGCAAAGCAAGAATATTAAGGTAAACAGGATATTTGGCAGGCTATGGAAATAAAGTGGTCATTTATCAGAAGAACAGTTCACAAGACCAACGATTTTATGTTAAATAAAGACGACATATTTGAAACTGGAGAAGGCCAAACCAGAAGGACAAATTTAGTACAACATAGAATCGACACTGAACAGGCCCATCCCATTAGACAATCGCGACGAAGGTTGCCAATTGCAAAACAAGAGGAAATTGAAAGAGAGGTCAACAAAATGTTTCAAGATAGAGTTATCGAAGAGTCAAATAATCCATGGTCAGCTGGTTTCTATAAAAATGACTTGGTTTGGTGGTATAACCCCACAAGCATAAAAGGTTTAACTCCAAAATTGTCTCGACACTGGGAAGGACTATACCGAATAATCAAAAGAATTTTTGGTTATCGGAAACAGAAGAATCCAAAAAACAAGATGAAGGTGGTACACTTAGACAGACTGACGAAATATCATCGGGACGATCAGAATTAAGAGGGGGTAGTGTGACGGTCGTGCGAAAACTACCCAATGAGTCATCAAACAAATGTAAATGGACTAGAAGTAAACAAACACGTCATCCTATATCGAAGGCATTCTGGGAGATTTTATTCAATTCCCAATGCATATATAAGGAAAGGGATGTTAAAGATTTATATTAGATGTGATGGCGGTAGTAACTCCTAGAGCTGGATTGAATAAAACCTCAAAAATTACAATGGTTGCTTTATGTTTGTATGAGAGTTGTTCTTACACAACATTAATCTTGTAGCTCTTCCATTTTACATTCTGCAACGTTCGATGAACTGCAGCAGACTTGAATTATTTGTGATGGAGCGAAGGGGAGCGTGTGATTTTTGGATGACTGCCAACGTAACATTTTATAGGTAACTTTCTTTTACTCTTCTTCGCCTTTCTGATCTAGACAGATATTTCATCCAGTGTCTTCAAACTTTCGCACTATTGCCTTTACTGCAGACTCATTGTTTGCTCTGGATATTTAACAGTGAATAATTACACTATATTGTAATTACGAATCATATCTCCGCAGGCAATCAGAACTAAAATTTCCGTCCTTTGCTTTTCACTTAGAGGAAGCACCATTTTAGCTAATTAATTAAACAAATGGTTTGACCGATCTGCAGACCATTTATACCCTCTTGCACTTGTTCTTTAAAATTTAAGTGAAACGGAAATAAATATTTGATGAGACCCCAAATAAATATAATAAAAAATATATATTTAGAGAAAAAATCATACTATAAATATTCATTATTAGGTAAACACTGATAGAACATAAGGTTTGATAATATGTGGTTTTCATTATTTTTTGACATCATTATCAGTAGTTTTCATCCACTGCTGGATATCGGCCTACCACAAATCAACCTATGGAGTGGTGTCTAATAAGTTTTTACACATTAACTGTATTTAAAAAAAAATGTGGCTCCTTTCGGAATCGAACCGAAAACCTTTGGCACCGGTGACATACATCCAAACATTACGCAACTCTCGCCATTTCTATGCATATCGAAATATATGCTCCATGTAGTTAAAATTTGTTTCATTTTTATGATGAATCATTGCTTTCTAACCATGAAAAATACTTTTTTTGCAGAAATTGTCATATATATATAACACAAGGTTATATAAAATAACCAAATTATTTATGTAACAAAATGTAATACAAACATAAAAACTATTTGAAAAACATCAATAAAAAAATTAAAATATATGAGCTGCTTTTATGCGTTAATTTTTATGAATCACATAATTTCGCCTAGAAACCTTTATTTTTCCAAATTAAAAAAATAGTAAAGTTTCATTAGGATATATTTAATGTCAGTAACCAAAACTTTAACAAATTTACAGTCAGTGGCAGCTACTGTTTGATGGGTAGAGTTGGAGGTATTTTTAACGTTTAAACTTAGCATGACACAGGTTTTTAAACTTATCATCACTAAAGACTCTTATAAAGTATATAAACCTCTCTTTTAACTATTTTCTAAAATACTGGCACGTAATTCTGCAACTGTAAGCTAAAGGCATGTGTTAAATCTCCATCGTGTTTAACCAGTGGCGTAGCTACAAATTTTGGGCCCCCCCCGCGGTTTTCGGTAAAGGACTCCCTCCCAAAACAGAAAAATATCTGATGACAAAAAAAAAAGCCCTTTACTTGTCAATAAATGTAGCCCCCAAAGCATAGGCGAAAAATATATGATGACTAAAAAATGTCATACATACTCTCATAATCCCCTTGAGCTTATTTGCAATTATTGCCGGGCCCCCTGACCTCGTTGGCCCCCACGCAACGCGGAGGTTGGCGGGGGTGTAGCTACGCCTCTATGTTTAACTTATCTTTTATAATATTTTCCATTTCATCTTCCCACGTTATCTATATTTTGTTTTCCAAATAAATCAAGCCTGAGTTGACTGTCTGCTGTATGTTCTTTAAAAAACGTAGTGCTTTGAAGTGCGAAAAGAATTCTTTCAACGTATGGTCATGCAATTTTATCAATGTCAAGAAATCAATAACACTATTCAGTATTATTCAAAACATATCGAGTGTTATACATATTTTGCAACTCCTATTTCGTTGCACATAGTTTTTTATATTACGCGTCAAATGCAGTGACAAGCCATTTAGTGGAGTGCCTGAGCCTCACACACTACCTATAGATGCATCAGCGAATATTGGGTATAGGACAGGGTACATAAAATGTAATTAGAATTCTAAGATTTAAAAATGTAAAAACATATAAGGTATCCCATTTAAAATAACAAAGTTGATAGTGTCCCAAAGAAAACTATTCACCCTCTATAAACAAAAATATTATAAAATAAAACTTCGTTTTAGAACAATAAACTTTTAAATTTAACTTTTTTCCGTAACTCCTATAGTTTTCCAGAAAAGGTACTGAGTTATCCCACGTGAGCCACCCTGTACATTCTTGTTTATAGTAAAAATTAATGAAGTCTGTTGGTTATTTGCTGAACTCCTTGATGAATATTGCGTCTACTGTAAACATGTCCCTAATTGCTCAATTGTAGGGTCTCCTTATCGTCGTTAAAAAAAACGTGCCAAATCTTAATCAGCAGTATCGATTTCGACAGTGAGTCCACCATTGGATTCAATTCCAATGATAGAAGATATTCTAGACATAGTTTGACTTCGGCGATATTTTTTTATCTTTCGAAAAAATGTAATATGCCGCCATAATATGTAATAATTGCATTTTTTATTTTTGTAGATATGCCACAACAAGTCGGGTGAGATTAATCCAATAAAAATTAGGCATTTAATAGAAGCATATGTCAAGAAAATAAAGCATAGCAAAAAGGTTACATCATCAAGCTCTTTACCTCAGAAAGTGGTTTAAACTAGTTCAATAAGTAACACATTATTGTTGTATATATTAACTTTAGTAAAATGTCTTGAATAAAACCATTACGTAGTTTAATTATTTATATGCATTCACATTGTGATTATTTAATTATTGTATTGTTTTAAGGTTTTTAGAACATTGGAAATTAATATACATGTGTATATTGCACAATAATTATGGTGTTTGATTGTAGATTATTGATGATATTCATGAGATAATTTTATAATTTAAACACTACTCACAAAATTATGTGGGTTTGTTGCCACATTGCCAGATGGATTGATTATTAAAATTTCCGTCCAGTTTGGACGCGGCTGGTTTTAATCTTAATAGACGAAATTAATAAATGATTAGGAAAATAATAAATGGATGACGTTCCATAATCAAATCGCTGTCAAATCCTAAAAAATAAAATTAGTAATATCTACATAGACAGGAATTAAGAATTTAATGTATATTATATACAAATTCAATTTCGAACAGAAAAGTCTGTCGAGAAGAATTTAATTGATTTGTTTTCCACGTTCGAATTGCGAGTAACTACTGAGGAACCAACAAGAGTTTATACTTGTAGAACTGGTCACACCAGTACTTCTGCTAATGATTATACTGCGTATTCACATTGACATTGAGTGATCACGTTGCGCACAAATTGCAATACATTTGCGACTTAGATACATTTAACATAGGCAATACTACAAATAATCAGAATAACATATTTCCCGAAATTTAAGCCATGCGAACATTTTATTTTCTGCAAATATGTTAGAGCGGATTGGAATTGGAATCAATCATTAAACTTTGATCTCGAGGTTGGTATACTATGGTCAAATTTTATAAAAAATATTATGTATTGTTTCAACTCTGGCTGTGTCCGCGTGAAAACAATCTTTCTACAATAAAACGTCCTGTAACTAGTACACTGAAGAGCTGCTTTTAATTAAACGCGAACTTGACAGGTTATATTGGCTGCAGATAAGTTGCCCCCCCAATGACTTGGCCACACAGGAATTTACAACGACAATCTAAATACCAAATAAAGTTAAACAAGTAACAGTTTTTTGCAAATAAAATTAAAATTTTATTAATAACAGCAAAATCATTTGGGATATTGTCAAATTGCAGTCTGAACTGAGGTGCAAAAAATGTGAAAACATCCAACTCAACATAGATGTGTGGATTTCAGTACCGTATCCATTACAAAATTGACAGATAAGTATGGTATGGTCAATCAACATTGTACCTTGCCATCATATTCTTTTGGGTCAATAATAGTTAACGAGGTGACAAAGCATCAGGTAACTGATGTTATAAATAACTTAAAAGTCACTAAGTCTGGGTTTGGCGAATAAATAAAATTTTTAAAAATCTATACAATGTTTGATATTAGAACCGCTAACAGATCTTATAAATCATAGTATTAGAAAAGAAATATTTCCAAAAATATTAAAAACTTCCAATGTTGTTCCCGTTCAAAAAAGAATAGTCATTCTTCACTAAAAAGGTTTAAATTTAGACTAGGTCAAACTTGACAGTTATAGGTTTAAGATGACATTTTTAACAATTGAGCAAAGAATTTTTATAAATGTCACAGTTACAAAATTACAGTGACATAAGCGAACCATAACTGGTAAACTAAGAGTTTTAAGTACCATGGCAACTAGACTTGGTCTAACTCTTAAACCTTTTTAGTGAATATGGGGGTTGATGTTATTAGCTTAATTTTTGGTGGTATTTTGAGTTGTAACACTATTGCATTGCAAAATAAAACTCAAAGGGGCATATTTTATAAATAAAAGTGCTTTTTACAAAATTTATTTGTATTGTGAAAATGTAAATATGTCGCTAAAATATAAGCTTAAAAACTAAGGCTTCGAACAATACAACAAACATTGAACAACAAAAACTGATTAAACGATGAAACTAAGTTTCTTAATAAAATAATTTAAAAGAAGTTTTTCAAATTATTAAAAAAATCCCAGTAACAATTTGGGATTCTTTTATTAGCCAATAGGGACTGAAGATCGTTATACTATCTTTTAGAGATAGGCAGTGAATGTTGGTACCCCATTTTTAAATACCATTATTCAAATATTTTTAAAGACCTAGTTTTATTTGTTTTGACATTAACTGATCGAAATTCAAGGTCTCTGTGTGACGTCTTAAAAAAAAATTGTTTGGATACTGATTCTCGACTTTCACAATACAAATTTCATTAAAATTAAATTTTCTCCATATACGTCAACATCAAAATTTATTGACGTTTATTTCATGAGGTTTTTTAAGTCCCAAAAGCTTTCACGATCCAGCTCATGTATGTACAGTTGGCGACAGATAAATCCGTACGGCTTAATTGCTTCATTGTAAATTGTACTTCGTTTTCCTTTATTTACCTGTTTTACCTTTCGCATTTGACAGTTATAACAGCACATGATATTGATTTTTGATGTCAGTCTTGCTTTGTCAAGTGTAAAATAATAGCACAAAATATGCTACATGTAAGTATTGCTCCAGAATCTGCCATAATTACACTAAAAGAATAAGGCTGGTGTCTTGGGAGAGTTGCCAATTATTTTGGTATAGCTAAAATCACTAGTCAAGGAATCATATGAATCGTAAAGAAATAACGTGAAGAACATACCTTGGAAAGATCGGTGAGGACATATTTAAGTAACAAAATTACAACGAATAAAAATTATGCACACTTGGTAGACTTCTTAAGACAAAATCCATTTGAAATGGCTGAATCGACGTGTATATTTAATACAATGTTTCAGCATAAAAAAGAGAGCAGCTGCCCCAAAATCTTTTTTAAAATCCAGTGATACAAAACAAAAGGTCGGGTTTGCTTTAGAATGTTTGCCGCAGAATGCAGATTTTTGGGGAAAAGGTGATACTTTTTAACGAAAAAGTTTTTCAGTCTACTGGTAATTGGTAAATTCGCGTTTACCGACCTCCAAATTCTCGGTATGACCCAAATTACACTCAAAACAAGCAAATTAGTGGCCGTTCTTCAGTCAGAGTTTGGGCTTAGATAAGCGCACAGGACCCAGATTTTTTTTATTTCCCCAAATGTTGAAATTGTATACTAATTTTGGTATTAGTGAATTTAATATATGTCTTTGAAAGTAACCTAATACAAAACAAATTAATGTTGCGTAAAAAACCTTAATATACCTTTAAAACCACTCAATCCGAATGGTTGTAACTTAGGTAACAAATAAAATCAAAAGTCCGTATTACCAAAATATCATAAAATAAGGTTATACTGATTTGACACCGTACGGATTTATCTGACGCTAACTGTACCTTAAATGGTTCCCAGTTTTCTTAGCAGTCCTTATTAAGGCCACACATTGCGAAGGTTCATACACAGTGCCAGGTTTAAGATATCTCTGGATATTTCATTCTATTAATGTGAGAGCAGTCTTCTTCATTTTGCGTGTGTCCCACAACAAGAAATTTATGAGTTATGCTTTGGATGTTAAATTTGGAAACAGCATATAAATATGCCGTTATTAAGTATTTATTTTTACATTGGCCACCGCAGTTGTCAGAATAAAATATCACTTTATTGGCAGCACTGCGAACAGATGTAGACGACATAGCGTTCAAGTAGCTTAAAAGACAGGATCCTAATTCAATAGCTCCTCTATTGCCTTTGCATTCGTGCCAAACATAGGAGTTGACTTGTCCCAGACCCTTTTGCTTAAGGACGCATATTGTAAAATTGTAAGCTTACTTTTGTAATAGAATGTAGACATTCAGCCTTTAGTAGTCGGAATGCTGCCTGCAAATCAAAACAAGCGACAAAGTTATCTTTATCTATCCGAGATATGTCTTGTTCCTTCTCATTTCGGCTAAGCTCTTTTTCTTAATGGTGCATTTGGTGTTCGACTATTTTTTCCTGTTTCTCAATCGTACTAGAATATATGTGTGATTCGCAGATCTGGCATAAATGTTTTTTTGGCTTATAGAATTCTAGGTTAAATTCGTAATTAAACATTTGTCTGTATATTGGAAATTTTACAAAAGTCAAGTTTTGTACCTCACAATTATTTTTATAATCTTGATATAGTTGCGCAATTCTTTTGCCACCTTCCATGTAATTTTTTGAGCTTGTAGCTCGAGCATAATGGCTCTCAATAACTGGGATGGATTTAATGTGTGATCGGGCACTATCTTTAACTACCTTCGGAATAATTACGTGATGATTGTGCTTTCGTCGTTTTTTAAAAATCCATCTTTCGATTTACTAATTATTTTAGCATTGTCTTTATAAAAGTAGAAAGCATGGTTACTGTTTCTTCTTAGGCCTTCACGCATGACAGGGTATATGTATTTTGGGATTACGGCAACCATACAACGCAAAATGAATTTTCGTATAATAATTATATCGCCAATTGACCAATAATTTTGAGAAATATTTTCTCTTTCTGCTTCAGTAAATTTTTAAACAGCCCTTACCTAATTTTCGAAAGGGCATTTCCTTTTTTTTTCTTCGACGTTCGATAGGTTTGGCCTGATTTTTCAGTAACTTGGTTTGATCCTTTTTCCACATTAAAGGCTTTTCTTTTTCAACATTTCATATCTACAGTAATATGTTCGGAAGATGCCGACGGTGTTGACACAGTAGAAGTTGAATCTGAGGTAGAACTATAATCTGGATCACCGTCCGAATCGTTAGATTCGCTAGATGAATCAGATGCATTAGTTTCACGTGTTACATGAATATCTAAAATAAAATATTTTAATTTACTTTACCTAATTAGTTTAAATGTGGTAGTATACCTGTTTGAAAGGAGCTGCTGGGATTGTCTAAAGAATCTACTTTTTGTCTTATATCACCATTATCTGCTGCATTTTTAACCTCAGATAAAACCGTTATGTAATTTTTAATTAAAAATAAAAAAAACAAAATATGTTTCATTAGTAGGTTCACATGATTAACTTATATCTAGAAACTATTATATTCAGGCTTTAATCCTATTTAATTCTTAAGCTTCAAATTTATTATTATTTAGTATTAAAAATAATAATTTATTTTGTCCACGATATGGTTTTGCTCAGTCAGTTTATAATACCGAAATATCCGAATTATTTTTTGATACAGAACTTAGTATATAAAATAAAGCTCTTTAAAACAGTAAAAAGTTCTTATATAAATTAAATATTTGAGACACTCTATAAATCTATATAAAATATCCAATATTTATGTATTTCTCTTGATTGCTCTGCTGGGAACCAACCGTCTTGTAAAAAACAAAATTAGTTTCCTTCTTAATGCGAAAAAATTGAGTTCTTACCGGGTAAAACATTCGTTATTATGGAATTATTAGAAGCAGCTTCACAATTTCCTGGAACACGCTCAATATCTAAACTGCGAATTCTCCAATCTACCGCCCTATTCCTTTTCTCACAAATCCGCCAAGCCCCCGTTTCGTTTAATAAATAAATCAGTACTTTATTCACGTATCCATCAATTACAAAAGTAAAATTTAAAATAGAGAAAATTACTGCTTTTCATAAAAAAACTATCTAATGGTCCAAAAATACGTACAAAATAGTTAAAATTAAATCCTAACACTTTCTCTTTGGAGATTTTGTCACCTTTTAACTGCTACTTTAATTATCAACATATTAAGTAAGTTCTACCCAAATCATAAATTATTTTTCTCTCACCTTAATCCAAGAGTTCCAGCTGAAGCCATTTGGTTTACTCTAGGTATTCCTGGATTAATATTCATTTTATTTAAATCACCTGAATTCCTTTGGCACAAGTTAAAATAGCAGGAGTTTAGTTTAGAAATCAAAAGGCACAAGTCAGAAATGCCAGTATTGCATTGACGTCACCGACTTCTTTTTACCATAGCGCATGATACACTAAATTAGTGCCAGTGTTGTATAATCAGATGTATAAAATTCTTAAAATGTCAAACTGGCACTTCTGCTGCCATCTAGTAGAAAACTTACGCAATTGGATTATGCCGTTACTTCACAACATAGCGTATGTACTGTATTGCGCGTCGTAAACCAAAATTGGAAAATTTTGAGTAGTACCACTATTGCATTCAGCAAGCGAATATGGTAATAAAATACGGTGGTTATTTTTCTGAACAGAGGTCAGTAAGAATGGGTGTTCCGCAAGGCTCCGTTCTCGGACCTTTATTGTTTATTTTATATACAAATGACCTGCCACATCATGTGAGATGCGATCACATAGCTAAGTATGCCGACGACACCATCTTTTTAGTCAGTGCGGATAATATGTGTAAGTTGAATGAGAAAATAAGTGCAGTTGAAGTGGTAAGGAGAACTGATGTAGAGCTAATACTTGTGCATATGAAATTCTATTGTAGAAAACCAATACCTTCACATTTTGCTCTTGAAAACGATTTGATATTTGCAAAGAATACTAAGTTCTTAGGGGCTATAGTAGATTCCTCATTGTCCTTTTCGGATCAAGTCGACCATGTTTGCTCTAAATTAAATTCGGCGTTTTTTGCGATTCTAAAATTAAAGTCCGTTCTTGATCAAGACAGTCTACTGACAATTTACTATTCTTTAGCATATAGTTGTATGTCCCACAATGTAATTTCTTGGGGAGCGGGAAATACACCTGTTTTTTCTGATGCAAGAGGATAATACGGCTGATTTTTAACCTACAGCCATGAGAAAGCTGTTGAAATACGTTTGTTTGCAGAAATATTTTAACTTTCCCTTCACTTTATATGTACAAATGTGTCGTATATGTGAATAACAATAAAACGCTGTTTTCAGGGTTAGGCTTGGGCAATTATAGGACTAGGAGTAATTTTCTTTTGGAAGTGCCTAGACACAAGACGACCATGTATAAGAGTTCGCCAATGTACAATTGCGTAGCTTTTTTTAATTCTTTATCCCGAGAAATACTATCATTGAATGACAATAAATTTAATAAGCGAGCCTAAGTGTTTTCTACAAAAACAGCTTTTTATTCAACAAAAGAAAATCTAGGAAGGACAAACTAACTTTGAATGTTTAACTGTGTTTTTGTTGGTTCAGGTTGTCTACAACGTATTGTGTTTATTATACTTCGTATTATCTTGTCTACTATTCCGTCTTTGTTTTGTTTACTCTTTTTGTTTTGTTTTATATATTTTCTACAACCTATGTTATACTGTATAAGAAAAATTTTTTTGTGATACTATGAATGTTGACTGTAATATTCATCTATTGCTTTACTAATAGGCTAAAATGTATTATTTTGACGAGCCTATGTACTATTTGTACTTTTGATAATAAATCTATCTATCTATCTAATTTGCTACGTTATTAATTTATCGATACATTTAAGAAAGTGGAAAATACTAAACTACTAAAATCAAACTTTATCCATTTTGGCACTGTTTTAAATAATACTGGTTATACAAATTATTACATTAGAAGGATAATTTGTATAGCTCCCATATAGTACGTCGTGGCTGACATGTATGTCTCGGCGCTGCTGCGCGGTACACTGATCCAAAAATCAATTCTGACAAGCAAAAAATACTAAAGTTATTTCTCTATTTGCCACTCAAACTCAAGTGGACACCAGTGGCCGCTCGCCAGGAGACACGGGTGAAGCGCCGCTTCATCTACATTTTTCAATCAATTTACTTAAAAAAAATATTTTTAAAATATTAAGCATTTTATAATCTACATTTTTATTATGTATGTTTTATATAAATTCATATTATTTACTTAAATATACCATTATTTTCTATCAAAACTAGTGCTTCATATACTCAAAAAATATTAATGACTTAAAACGTAGCACACCTTTTCATAAGAGCGACCCGTTGAGGAATTACAATCAGCAGTAACAAATTCCGCATCATACTCCCCCCAGGCTCGCTGGCTTTCGCGCTTAGATTTCTTTACGGCAGTTGCTATGGCAACGCAGTGGTGAATATCCATAAGCCAAGTAGAGATAGGAGCGGCATAAAACTGCTGCTGCAGGCGCTTGTTATGTGAATTAGTGCGTTCGGATCATCGGGGCGGAAGCAGTTTTTGCATCGATCGAATCGAATCGAAATTAGCTTTAAGATATAGGTACATAACTGTTTTTTAAGAACAAAAACATATATTTAAAATCTTATAAATTCATATTATTTCCCCTAAGTATTAAAAAATGCTGCAGAGCTATGGATAATTATCATAAAAAGGTTAAAAAACAGCCATTTTGAGCGTGGCACCCCGAAAAATTATCACCTACGGCCGCGGCGCTGTGCACTTAGCTATGCTGAGCCTCACCCGTTCTTAAATCCACGAGCCGTCACTGGTGGACACTCGAACCTAGTAGTACCTAGAATACTTTCCAGGTATCCAAAACGGCTTCAAATATTATGATTTGCTTTTCAGATTTTTAGTTAACTAAAAAAGTTAATTAAACCCTTGCTGACGAAAATACCGAGGAAATCGTAAGTAAACTCTTCCCAAAACGGGAAGAAAGATGCTTGTAAACCCCTCTTCACCAAAGTAGAAATCGAGAAAGCGGCATGCAAACTGAAAGTAGGGAAAGCACCAAGCCTCAATGGCTTGAATGTGGAGGCGGTAAAAGAACTGATCAAGACCGCTCCTCAATATGTAAAGGAGAACTTAAACCACTTGCTTGAGAAGCAAGTCATATAAAAAAACTAGAAAGTGTCAAGCTAGTGCTTATACAAAAAACTGCGAAAACGTACGGTACACCAAGTTGCTACAGACCACTGTGTTTCTTAAATACCTTTACCAAAATGTACGAGCACCTGGTTAGGCAAATAGTGGAAATCAGATACAAGAGGAGGGTGGGCTGTCGGAAAATCAATTTCGATTTAGAAAGGGAAGATGTACAGTACGTGCTATAAAGATAGTAGTCCACATCCTTAGGAAATAAAGATCAGGTGGAACAGCGGAAAAATGGTGTAATCTGATAACAATTGAAGTAAAAAACGCTTTCAATATGGCATCGTGGGAGCTAATGTTAGAAGGCTTTTGAGGATGAGCATTTCAAGGTATCTACTGAATATCCTAACAGACTAATTCTACCAGAGAAACATTTTGGTGATAAAGAGAGAGAAAGAAACATTGGCGAGTATACGACAGGGGTCTGTATTAGGGCCTCTTCTCTGGAACATTTTTTTACGACTCTTTGCTGAAACTTAAGCACCCTGCTGTAGTGTATTCAGTTGGATACGCAGACGTTTTGGCAATAGTGATAACAGCTGATGATAGATACGAGTTGATGGAAAAAGCCAATGAAGTCGAACGGAAGGTGGAAAAGTGAATAAAAAACAAATTAGAAGCATTCATTCTAAGTTGACGATGGAGCAAAGTCAACATAATGTATAGAGAAGGCGATATAGAAATAGCCTCAAGTAACGCCATTAGATACCTAGAATCTCGAGAACTCGAGACTACTACCAAATATGGAAGGAACAACTTACGAAAAACGCAAGCATGTACCTTTAGAATAAATAAGATTTTATTCTTTTTGAATAATATTTTTGACTACGAATTTTTTTTTCAAAGCACAGTATTTGTACCTAGAACCCTGAATGATTATTTCCTAATTCTCCCTCGCAGCCCGCCAATTAAAACACAGATTGTTTAATGTGCTTCCTATTGATTCGTTGTTTATTTCCGCCTAGTTTTATTGAATGTTCCGCATGGGCTTCCTAGCTCGGTGGTAGGATACTTGGCTTTGAATGGGGCTCATGTGTGTTCGAATCCCCGTTCAAGCGGTTGACTTTTTATCAGTTTTTTTTAAACAAATCCTGCGGATTAGATTGGGATATAATTGGTTAGGTTTGCTGTAAAAATCGCGCCCCCATTAGTGTTAGGTTAGCTCAGGTTCGTCGATAAAACCATCATTAGAGCTATAAATCATCATTAAAGCCATAATAAAATCACATCTCAAATAATCGAAAATCAGATTTGAAATACCCACGTACTCTAAAATGGTGTGATTGTCTTTCTGTTTTCTGTCACGCATCTGTTTCGAGGCTGATTTTTAAGATTTTTCTAAATTTACCATAAGGAAACGAACTAGTTTATGTAGATGGTTTACAAACTATTGTTAGTTAAATTTCAATGTCATTTCTTTTTTAATGGAGGCAAATATTTTTTACAAATTTTGGAAGCACTAAACAGCTAAGAAACATTCGCCAGCACATATTGCTCTTCATAAAAAAAATGTATACTAGACGCGTCATGAGTTGCTACTGCCCTTAATTTAAAATTATAGACATGTCACTAAAGCTCGATCTTAACACGAATACTTAAATTTAAGCTTATTTAGCTATTAATTAAATATTTGGTTCTAATAAATATGTGTTTTTATTTGCTTCAAAATAATATAAGTTATATGCACTGGATGTAATTTAGGTATCGAAACGTCAATAAAGTATAATGTGTAATACATTATTGATCTGAAGAGATCAACGGATGTTTAAACATGAGGTTACTAATACAGGCCCGTATTAAAAAAAACTAAGTTTAAGATGGTTTTTCAAAGACGAAACGTCAGATTTTAAATTTGACTATGTCATTTTGTATAAGATAAAAAACGCTAATGTTAAAGTGTCATTTATTTAGCATTCATTTTGTAAATAACGTTAGAAAAAATAAAATAATCGTAATAATGTATATGTATATATATATATATATATATATATATATATATATATATATATATATATAAAATATGAATAAAAGTTCACAAAAAAGAAAACAACAACACACATTTCTATTACTGTCTATCTTACAAGAAAACACTTAAGAACTATCAAGATGCCCAGTGTTGTAGAAAGTGTCTTTTGAGGGCTGCCACGCTACATGACTTGTTTACGGGGGAATACTTAAAGATATTCGTACGAGTTGGGGGTAGATAAAAAGTGTCCCTGATTTGAGTGTGAGAGGAAGGCATTCTAAAATTTAATTTAAATACAAGGTAATCGCAGCTGATTTATGGTTTACCAGTTTAAAAAGAAAAACCTGAGACAGATAGTTACGTCTAACCTCTAAGGGAGGAATAAGAAATCTTCGCGGAAGTTGATCAGTAGGAATACCTCTAAAATGGTAAATCCCATAAGTTCTAAACTGTAGCTTCTTTGTGAATTCCGCTGACCAGATTCAAAGCTGTCGACGTGGGTTTTATAATATGGAGACCATACTATTGAACCGTATTCTAGCTTAGTTCTAATGAACGTATAAAATAATAATTTGAGGGTGTCGGTATTTTGAAGATCTTTAGATAGTCGTGTTATAAAGCCAAGGAGTTTATATGAGTCGGAAACTATGGTCATGACATGATTTGTGAAGGAGAGTTCTTTATCGTAAATAACACCTAAGTCCTTAAATTTTACCGGTCTTGCAAGAATTACATGATGAATACTATAATTAAATTCAATAATGCGGCCGTTTGTTGAAAATGTCATTACGTTGCATTTTGAAGCGTTAAGGTCAAGTCGATTTCTGGAACACCAATCACACAAACGATTTATGTTATGCCGAAGTTTGATGCAATCGTTTACAACGGAATCGAAGAAAAAATCTTTAGGTCATCGGCGTACGTTAAGCAAGGCCCTGTGAAATCTTCCGCAATATCATTGATAAACAGTGTAAAAAGTAATAGTCCCAAAATCGACCCCTCGGAGACCCTCGAGGAGGCAGAATAGGCATCAGAGGCAAACCCGCCGTGAGTTACATATTGTGTACGATTTGTCAAAAATGCCTTAAAGAATAGTAGTAGTTTATCTGAAAAGCCATAGCACGATAATTTATGCAGTAAGATAGTGTGATCTAAACGATCGAAGGCTTTTGAAAAGTCAGTATAAACTACATCCGTTTGTAAGCGATTATCAGTTTCCTCGGCAACATATTGCGCAAAACAAATGAGGTTGGTTATCATGGATTTACGCAGCATAAAACCATGCTGTGTCGGAGTTATCAAACCCTCCACCCTCGGTGAAATCATGCTATGCAGTAATACTTCCAATATTTTTAGGAAGTTACATATAATGGAAATCGGACGAAAGCTAGAGAGATCTTGTTTGTTACCTTTTTTTAAAGATATGGCATACTTTGGATTTTTTCCAAATACAGGGAATCGAACATAGGTTTAGACATTTATTAAACAAAATCGTAAGAGGAGCGAAGATTTAATAATATAATATTTTAAATTAAACATATTCTTATTGCTGGCCGTACTTAATTTTTGATAATAAATATTATATGTTCATTTGATAACCTTAAAAACAATCATGTCGAAATTTCATTAAAATAAGAAAATTATGTTTTGGCCGCCATATTTAAATGACCTTATAAACTATTGTATTCTAAATTTCAATAAAATCAGCAAAAAACATATGTTGTCAACTGTACATCTGGCCGCCATAGTTATTTCTTGAAAACTAACTCATACTCTTAAAATAAATAAATAATAGTGGTCATATTGGATCTGATATACGGATGTCCAGAAACTCTCCCGACAAACATTAAGAGGTAGTTCCCTAACAAGAGAAAAGAAATTATTTCCTATAAATATTGGTTCAAAAATGATTCGTTACCGAAATACAAGGCACTAAACATTTTAGGATTTATTTTTAATTTTTAAATATCCGCAAAATCAAACATTTTACAAGAAAACTACAAAAAATATTTTTAATAAAAATTATCTACAAATTATTTAGTTTTTCTGTAACGAAGCATTTTTTGACTCATGTTTATAGAAAATTTCTTAGTTTTTTTTGTTGGAAAATTAATCCTTAAAGTTTATCGGGAGAGTTTCTGGACACCCGCCTGTACGTTGGTTTGCATCGATTTTCTTTTGCTATAATCGTTTTGTTATATTTGGAAGGACATGAAAAAAACATGTTTTTCTGCATCTAGGGACCAGGTCCAGAAGCTCCCCTGGTTTCTGGACATCCATATAGCAGAATGAATAGACCATTTTTTTATTAACATTTTGAGTCAGTTTTCAAGAATTAATTCTGTGGGCCAAATGTACAGTTGTCAACATATTTTTTTTGCTAATTTTATTGAAATTTAGAATACAATAATTTAAGGTTATATAAATATGGCGGCCAAAACATACTTTTCTTATTTTAATGAAATTTCGCCATGATTGTTTTTAAGGTTATCAAATGAAAAAGTACCGCCAACAATAAGAATATGTTTAATTTAAAATATTATATTATTCTTTATATTTACGTAGAATTTTCCACCAATTAAAATGCTAAAAATGGCGTTACTATTCAGGTGCTGAATTAGCAATTTGGCTCTAATTACAAATGGAGCGAGCCATCCAAGTGGATCAATCATTTTAGCGATTTCGGACAGCATTTGCCTCTTGGTTCTATATTCACTTGCTTTTGAAATGGAAGACAGATAATTCCTAATAACTTTTTTGTATCTTCTTGTCCAATTTTAATATTCATTTTTTCTTCCATTCCCTTTGGAATTTGTTCCAGTAGTTGTTGTGAGTTGCTGGAACACTTTCTTAGTGAGAATCCGCCTGTTTTGAGCAGCTTGACTAGTTCTTTCTGTAGTTGTTTCGCCCTTTTGCTTGCACCTAATAGTATATCATCCACATAAAAATCTTGTAATATTTTTATTGCTTCTGGGAAATTGTCGTTCTCGTTTTGTGCAAGCTGTTGTAGTGTTCGTATAGCTAGGAATGGAGCTGATGAGGTTCCGTAAGTTACGGTTTTTAGTTCAAATTGTTGTAATGGCTATGATTGGTTAAATCTCCATATGGTACGCTAATATGGTTGATCTGATGCATGAATTTTTATTTGTCTATACATTTTTTTCTAAATTGGCGATAAATGCTATTATGTTACTGTTTGTTTTGCATGTCGCATCGAAAATCACTCACATCTTTGTTCCTTTGTTGTAGTATTATCTTCTCGATTAACTGCTTGATACGGAATATAGTTTTTTTCCATTGTTTATTTCATTATTTGGCACTTTTATCATATGGCCTTGTTGCAGATATTTCTTCATAAATTCGGCATATTGGTTAAATGGGATTTATATTGTGTATGTTCCGTCTTGATTTCTTTTAGTGGTTTTTGCGTAAAATTCTTCGCATGTCTGATTTTTTCTCGAGGATGTTGCTTTGGAATTATTTCTTCGATCTCTTAAAATATTTGCAGTTGCTTGTCCTCTTTGATGCATGTAATCATGCTGGATACTTTTATGTTATTTGATTTGGTGCTTATTATGTGATCCGATAAAATTCGGGCTATTAGACCAGCGTCGTCTTTCATATTCTTCCGCTTCTAATAGGATCTCTATTGGGCCTATTTTATTGAAGGTAGAATCTGCCAAAATGTTGTTTTGCCCGTGTTTCATATCTATATTTGACAGTAGCTGATTGGAAAGTGCCTTTGTGATTTTAGGCGGAAACTATGAGCACGCCTTTCATTTTGCGATCTCTGTTTCACTGTAATTTCTGCTCTAATTTTTTCACGTGGAAGTGCTAGAGCCTGCTCGGCTTCTTCGGTTATGAGGGACGATTGTGATTCATGATCAATGAGCATCCTAAGGATCTGGGGCATTCCCGAATTGGAGTTGCTTACCACCAAGGCAGATGCAAGCAATACTTCTTTTTGTTCCTCCTCTTCCATTGAGTGATAAGTTCTTCTAAGACTGTTTTCTATCTCTCGTGGCTGATTCTTTGGCCGTCAACAAGAAGAAGGGTGTTGTGCGGATTATTACACATTCTCGTTGTGTTTTAAGCAGTTTAAACATATGTGATGTTCCCTAATGATGTTTAGTCCTTCTTGAGAGCGAGCGCTCTGAGCTCAGCGCATTTAATTACTAAGTGACTCTGTTTACAGGCTGGGCATCTGTATTTTTTGCGGCTTTCTTGTTTTGCTGTGTTGATTGCATCTAGAGAGTGAAAATTCTTTCCAGTAAATTAAATATTTCCTAAAGGGTGGATACTTTTTGTGGCTCCATTAGGGTTTGTTCGTACAGCTTGTTAGTTTCTGAGTCCCATTTTCTCGTAACTATTCTTCCCATAATTGGGCCCCATGTTGCAGTTTCATGGCCCATGTTTTTTATTGCTTCTAGACATTCATTGTGTCGTGTAGGTGTTTTTCTGCTCACTCCTGAATGATGGTTGGGATGTCTAGCCTTTTTGCCAATCAGCTTGGAGATAATTAGGCGGTCATTTTGGTAACGTTGTTGTAGTAAATTCCATGCAGTTTCATAGTTGTTTTCAGTGATAATTAGATGTTTGATTAAATTCTGACGATCGTCTCTGAGATGGTGTTTACAGAAATTGCAGTTTTTCTGATTTTGAAATTGTTTGGTTTTGGTGAATA
This sequence comes from Kuschelorhynchus macadamiae, assembly GCA_030620095.1. Classification (NCBI taxonomy): domain Eukaryota; kingdom Metazoa; phylum Arthropoda; class Insecta; order Coleoptera; family Curculionidae; genus Kuschelorhynchus; species Kuschelorhynchus macadamiae. The sequence continues at coordinate 356,925 of JAUTXW010005454.1, forward strand.
ATTTTTGTGAATAAATCACAGAAAGTTCGCCATTCTTCAAAGCTTCCGCTAAACACTGGAAGATTCAATGTTGGAAGGTTATTGCTGGTGGGCGTTATTGGCCTTTTTGGATTCTATTATGTAGGGCGATTTAGGTTTTCTCGAAGGTGTATCTGGCAGTCCAATGATTGAACTGAATGAGTTATTTCTGTGTGAAATTTTTCCATTTCCTCTCATTTCTTTTTTAGTTCGTTCTGCAGTCCTTCGTATCTGTTGATGGGTATATCTTCTTGTAGTTTTTTAAAAATGATTTTGCTTAGGCAACACAATTCCTTGATAAACATGTCTTTTCGGGACACTTTACTGACATGTCCTTCTTTTGTCTGCGATACTTCTTGTTTTAGTTCGTTATCCTGTTCCACTGCGAGTTTGTTGATATCTTCCATGGCTTTTGAGTGAATATACTTTGCTGTTTGTATGCTTTCTATCATGTTTTCCTAGGGGCTGGTTAAACGTCTCTCTAAGGGTTGTGCTGATGGCGTCTAGTGACCTAGGGTAGTTGTTCCTCTATGAGCTTCGTGTCGTCTCTCTAAGGGCTAATTCGGCGGTGTCTGTGGGCCGTATGGATTGATTCCTGTAGAGCTTCTTGTTGCTCCTATAGGGATTGATTTGGCAGCGTCTGAAGGCCTTATTGATTGATTCCTGTAGAGCTTCATGTTGCTTCTAAAGGGGTTGCTTTGGCGGCGTCTGAGGGCCATATTGATTTTTCCTCCAGGAGCTTCATAGTGCTTCTCTAAGGACTGATTTAATGGCATCTATGGGCCGTATTGATTTTTCTCCAGGAGCTTCGTAATGCTTCTCTAGGGACTGATTTAGCGGCGTGTATGGTTCGTATTGATTGGTTCCTGTAAAAATTCGTGTTACTTCTATAGGACTGCTTGGCGTCTGTGGGCCGTATTGATTTTTCCTCCAGGAGTGTAGTGGTGTATATCGGGAGGCTGGTTTCTTGTAGCTCAAAGGACCATGTACAAATGAGACAGAAGGACCCTGCCTTTCGTGATATAGGGTATTATTTATCCCTACGGTCTTGATTAGCCAAGAAGGCTTTTGTAGGTTTGTGAACTAGTCGTACATTTAAGTCAGTATAAAATGCTATACGATTCGACACTGGTTTATTTCCTATTCTGGACAACTATATATATAAAACAAGTACAAACAATAACGCTATCGATTGAACTTGAACGTGATGCAGTTTACTATACTTCGTGTTATATAAACATAATATCAAAAATTGTGCTAACATTTGTTTAATGTAAACTTTATACAATTTGCTTAAGTAATAATAAAAATAAATATGTAACTTTTAAGGAAATTAATTCTTGATTAAAAATCTAAATTACGGCTTGAACATTAAGTAATAAAATTTTATAAGTACTTTTATAAAGCAATACGAAAAATTGATGGTGGAAGTTCCGACTGCATTTAGAGATTCAAAGTAGGTTAAATTAGAAAAAAGTTAGTTCATCAGTTAAAACCCTACTCTAAGAAATATACCTGAAACTAATAATTCAACAGCAGCAGTGTCTAGTGCACAATCACTAGGCTAACTGATATGGAGAATTTTGCACCTCTAGCTACATTTAAACCTTTGATAAGTAATAAAATGCCCGCAACTTAATATTTTGCTTGTTATTTACTTTTCGATTGTCCTTTCATATATCTGCTTTCTTTTTTATTAGTTTAATCGAATTTATAAATAAAATTTACTGATTTTTTTAAATAAGCAGAACTGTTTCAGTTTTTCAGTTTAACTGGGAAATTACAATATTCAGTAACCCAAAATATCCTTTATTTATTGTCTTTGAAACAAAATAATTGCTAACTAAAACACAGGTTAAAAATTTAGTACACTTAAGGATTAAATAAAACCAATACAAAATTAATCTCACAAAAAAAAATCTATAAAATAAAGTTAGAACAAAACAAATACTATATGACGTATATAAAAAAACTTCTAAACCGTCGTATAAACGGTACCCTTCCCCCCCCTCACCTCACACAACCGTAAAACAATTTATAAATTCCACAAAAAAACTCATTTTTATGAAAAGAAAAACGAGAACAGGTACAAATTCAACTTTCGATTAAAGAATAAGCTTCAATGATGGGTTTTCTAACTTTTTTTCTAAAAAGGCGCAAATCCTTACTTTACAATGTATTTTAAGTATTACTTAATCTCAAATGGGGAAACAATTTACTGATTAAAAAATAGTTTTATTTATTTTTAATATTATGACAATGTGAAAGGTTAGTAAAAAACCTTTAAAAAACTTTAGAACAATAAAAAATAAATTTTAATGAGGTTCTGTGTGATGAAGGAAAATGACTCTGGTATCATAAGGATAATCAGTTCTAGGTTGTATCAACTAATTTCCATTTTTAAATACAAAACTACAACATTCAACAGTACAGCATTTAACAATTCATATAAGCGCAACCCTGTCTCTTTATCTGAAGGGGTACAGGAGAAGTTAGGAAATGTTTTTGTTATATCTGAAATTTTAATTAATTAATTCCTTAATTCCTTATTTATATATATATATATATATATATATATATATATATATATATATAAATATATATATACATATATATATATATATATATATATATATATATATATATATATATATATATTATATATATATATATATATATATATATATTACCGCGAGACCACAAAATCACGTAGGAGTCAATCGTGTTTTTATCTTTGGAGGTATCAGTTTGAAAGTTGGTATACTAATATGGTTAGATATAAGAATAATTTTAAAGAGTAATCGTTTTTCTGGTCCGGTAAATATGTATATTTTTATACACTATCGTATTCTGCACAAAAATTTCCTTTTTAATGACATATCACAAGTTGGCTTTTGTTTTTGAAATGAGGAGAGGAATAAGTAACTTGCTTTAGAATATCGGTAAATTTCCCAAACATCCTCTGTATATGGTGATCCAGCGTGAGTGTGGTGAACCGAGAAAACGCCCTCTTAGCATAAGGGCCAAGGAGCATTGTAATCATACTCGAAAGGGGGGAGACAAACCAAAACTGGATGCAGTGGTTGGAAGCTAATATTTTGTGTTGTGAGCAGTACTTGTGGAAAATGTATTGAAGCAGTTTTCATGGAAAAGAATCCGCTCCAGAGGGCGGAGGCTCCAGTCATCACTACACACAAGTGGTATATAGACCAAAGATCTAATAAAGAATTAGATGTTTGTATAAGACCGTAGGCCGTTGAATTAGTGAAACCGAAAAAATGAAGACAATTCAATTCCAGTAGAGTTAATTTTGTGGTTACATGGGTTATTGCTCATTGAGACAATAACTAAGTGGATCGATTATTTTTTCAAGTTTTGAAAATTAAATAATCTACATAATATATTGTTTAATAGTTAAGTGTTTTTTTTACCTTAAATTCAGTTTTATCTCTTTGATAACTAATACATGAGTAGTAGTAGATATAACTAGAGATTAAGAGATATTATATAAACGTTTTGCTTGAAAGCGATATTTAGATTACAATGGAGGCTTTAAGGGTTACTGTGGCTTTATTTTTGCTTTTTGTTATAACTGAATGTGAAAATCTTGTAAGGTAAGTATTCCATTTTTATAATAGTTTAGGATTACAGAATGTCATTGTCATTTTTCTACATGAAATGTCTGAAAATAGCCCTAACCATTATTAAGAAATAATTATTTTTCATCAATTCTAATTAGTTCACGAGATGCGTATTTTCTTTTTATACATTGCATACCTTTTTCCCTCGTAAGAAGGAGGAGGTATTCTATTTTCGGATCCTTGGACCCCGAAAAACATATTCTCCTAGTTCCGTCAGTCTGTCTGAACGTGGCCAAGCTCAGAACCACTCTGGTCATAAGTAATTGTCAATTCTAAAAATGTTCAATTATGTTTTAAAGAATTTTTAGATTTAAATTTGAAGCATTCCTCAGTTTTTATCAGTTTTGTTACACTTACTGCACTTGAGTATTTTGCCATCTCTTACCAACAAACCACTGCTTCAGGAACTTTGCCGTTGCTACAGGGAAGCAGCTCATATTCAAAATAAAAAAAATTTGTTGTAAGGCGATTTCGCGAATATTTTTTAACAAAATTGGTTTTGGTAAAAATGATATAATGAGTGAAATTGCCAAAATGGAACCACTTTCTAAAAAGTACTTCCATTTTGACACAATCTAGTCCCAAGAACCAATCTGTGCAATGGTATTCCCCCACCCTACCACTGAGCTAGCAGGCTTTACAACTAAAATTTTATGGACCTTGTTTGCACCCCGAAATAAACCCATGAGTTAGAAAAGGTTGATTAACCGGCGAGCTCGCAAGTAGCTCGACGAGTAACAAGTCACCAAGTCCTACTTTTCGAATAGCATTTCAGTCTTTTAAAAGTTGCACAGTTTTAAATACGAATTATATTTTTATTTTTTTAATCATTGACTCCGAATCATTTTCGGCAGTACAAATGGAGGCCCGAAGGTAAATTTCGACATTTATATACTAAAATATTAATAATAATATTTTCATCGCTGTAATTGTAAGTAGTAATAATGAGTTTAGTCTGAATCCTCTTGGGTTATTTTTCGCACAGGTTATGGGTTCACGAGGATTTCTGAGGTGAGTTTAACTTTTGGGAGTCAAAAAAACCACGAAAGGTTTTTGAGTTTTTAGCTTATAACTTCTAAGGGGTGCAGCGTACAGCTCTTACCAAAGTTAAAAAGAATTTTTGCCTCGAATGACCTCCTTAAACATTGAATTTGGTTCAGAGGTTTGGTGACCCGAAAGCGGCTACAGATTTAGAGCATCAAATTACGCGTACGAGTAACTAATTTAAAAAGATTGCTCAATCTTACACACAGATAAGTAAAAAAAAAAGAAAGTACGCGTAGCCCTTTTTTTCCGCGAAGTGGCTCTTCTGCAGTGTCATGACGTTTGAAACCTAAATCATCCACATTCGTCTGGGGAATTGTCGAGAGGGTGAGATTTCTGTGATGGGTTTAATTATATCGTGAAGTGTAGCCCTTTGCAGAAATTGAATCACATATTATTTTTTAAATTGGGGGCAACACGACACGACACTCTAATGGGAATAGTTTTGCCCTGTAGAAAATCTTAAGCCGAACTGGACCAACCTGCAGATGTCAAAACAATTAAACTGTTATGTCAATAAATGTGTACAGAAATAGATAAATTTATAAAGTAAATTATTTCTACTTCATTCTCTCTAGAAATTTAATTATAAAATTGACGTAACATAAAACAGTAATAATCAACTGATTTCATAAGAATCAAATAATTAGGTTAATTCCTGTTCATCAATTAAATGGAATTCAAAAACTTACAGTTTCCTTTGTCCTGCGTTTAACAATCATTTTACCAGCAATTATAGTATAAAATTTCACCAGGGCTCCAGCAAATCGAAGTTTAAGAGTAAAAGGTGTCTTTAGAGATCAAGGTAACGTAAAATTATCTACTGTGGTCGTAAGTACCAAAAAACAGATTGGGTGGCCTTTCACTTGAACTGACGACAATCCTTCACAGAGGGCGGAAATAACAAAGGGAATTTTCTCTGCTAGAAAAGAAAATTAAAATTAGACGGGAAATTCCGCCGAAAGGCGACACCGCTTCTTTTCCGAGAGACTTTCAGTAATACTTATATATATATATATATATATATATATATATATATATATATATATATATATATATATATATATATATATATATATATATATATATATATATATATATATATATATATATATATATATATATATATATATATATATATATATATATATATATATATATATATATATATATATATATATATATATATATATATATATATATATATATATATATATATATATATATATTGGAAACCTTATTTTCTTGGGCCTAGGTTAATAGTAAAACACAGATTTTCATATCAAGTCATCGTTTCGCTTATTGTTTTGAGCTTTCTCAAGACTTTATTTTAGTTTGCTTGATCTCTTGGAAAAGCAATTTACATGTTGTATTTAAATGTATGTATGTAAATGATATTAGACTCAAGAGAACAAGCGAACTAAAATAAAGTCTTGAGAAAGCTCAAAACAATAAGCGAAAAGTCGACTTATATGAAAAATTGTGTTTTACTACAAACTTGGGCCAAAAAAAAAATATATATATATATATATATATATATATATATATATATATATATATATATATATATATATATATATATATATATATATATATATATATATATATATATATATATATATATATATATATATATATATATATATATATATATATATATATATATATATATATATATATATATATATATATATATATATATATATATATATATATATATATATATATATATATATATATATATATATATATATATATATATATATATATATATATATATATATATATATATATATATATATATACATATTCAAATTCATTCATTCTTTTAACTTTTTAATAGTGTGGACTGCGGACAGTGTTTAATTTAGCGCGAAGTATGTTTCTTGAGTAATGACGTAAAACGACCAAAGTGTGGATGAAATATAGGTGTAAACATTGTGGTTAAAATAGGAATAGATAAGAGTGAACTTTTGAAGACATTTTATGACCTGTTCGGGATGTTCCGAACCCTACGAGGACTTTTGGTTTTTGCGTGTATCTATGTGTAGAATTAAGCAAAATTTTAATTTTAAACTCTGGACGCGGAATCTAATGCTGTACAATTTTCGTATATTTCGTAAGTAGCTGTCTTCGGGTTACAGGCGTTTGAAAGAAAGCGTAACGCACTTTTCAGTCGAAAAAAAAATTGCTCATTTTTGACTGCTGATTATGACCAAACCGCTAAATTGAATAAGTGTCCCATTTTCACAATTAATTTTTCTGCAAAATTTAAAGTTAATACCTTTACGGTAGTCTTTACCTACTCCGTTGGTCCGCAGATATTAAGTTTTTAAATGACTTTCATTAGCAATCCTCTTGTTGTGTTATAGTGGATTTTTCTGCAAAATTTAAAGTCAATAGAATTTTTTACCATGATTTTTTAAAATTATATTTGGCCACCATTTTGTTTCATCGTCTCAAATTGAAACTCTTATTATCAGTCTTTACCTACTCCGTTGGTCCGCAGATATTAAGCATTTAAATGGTTTTCATTAACGCCCCTCTTGTTGTGTTAGAGTGGATTTTAGATTTTTACCAAAATGTTACCAGGTCATCCCATATGACCCTTAATTTTTGATAAAAATTTGAAGCCATTTTGTTCGGCCATCATGAATTAGTACCACAATTTTACTAGATGCTCCCTATACTACAATTAGTTATGACACACACTTTGAAATTAAACCATTAAGCAGTTTTTCAAGCTGAATTTTTAAATATTTTATTAAGCCGCCATTTTGTTCCGCCATCTTGGATTCGTACCACAAAGTTACCAGTGGAATCCAATATAATACCTGATGTTTTTTGCAAAATTTGAGATAAATTGAATGAGTAGTTTTTTAATAATAATAACGACTTCACTAGGCCGCTATTTTGTTTCGCCATATTGGATTTTCACCAAAATATTACCTGGTGATCCCCATATGACCCTTAAATTTTGACCAAAATTTGAAGTCAATCGGATAATTAGTTTTTTAGCTACGTCGCGAACAGACAAAGCATGTATTTCGTCATCTAGGGATTCTGAAACGTGAAGATCTGAAAAAATCTCGTAGAGTGATTTTTTCACATACTCCTCTTTTACGAGTAACTAATAAGATGGAGATTAAAATTAGATGAAAATGATAAATTTATGCTCTATCTAGAATTCAAATTAAGTCTATCGAAAATGAATCAATGATTGATAATCCTGGTAATTTTGAACAAGACCAACTCGAAACTCTCGAATATATTCGTAGTAATGCCGAAAGTTTTAAAATACATTCTTTGAATCAAACCCTTGGCCTCAAAACAACCAACCTTCAACTAGTAAAGAAGCAAACGAAAACCCAAAAATTAAAATTTTATCTGACCTACAAATTAAACTACTCAAAATTCAACCTGAAAGTAAGTCCGACTTGCAAACACAACATTTTATTTTTAATGAAACAACTAATAGAGGAATTAGAATTTTAGACGAAATGATAAATAATAAAGTAAACCAAATTTTAGGTTTTTCCACACGTATACCATAAATTAGACACGTATACCATAAATTAGATGTAAATCAAAAATATTATGAACATCATAGAATAATAATGTCAAAACGCCAAGTACTAATAACGGAGACTTAATTTTACAATTTTTACGAGATTATGCAACGTTAGACAAAACTTATTGTATGTATTTTCATAATGCTGGACTATACATAAAAAAAAACATTTTTCAGAAAAAGATTCAAAGTTATTACGTTGTACTAAAATGGTAAGTGCAATAACAGATAAGAAAACTATACTAAATCATGAAAAAAAATCATCATGAAGGAAAAGTAAACCACCGTGGAATCTTAGACACCTTAGAATACCTTAAACGTAATTATTGTTGAATAAATATGAAAAGAACTATTCCCCAATATATAAACTCGTGTGACATCTCTCAAAGAGCAAAATATGCTAGGAAAAACACTTATGCTTACTGAAACCCTCTCAAAATCCTTTCAGATTGTACATTAGCTTTCTTTTATGATAAAAAACTTTATTTAACCTTAGTTGAATCTTTTTCCAAATTTGCTCATGCAATTGAAATACTTGAAAAAAAAAGTATTTTAATGCATTAATAAAATATTTTTCTTATTGCGGGATACCAGAAAGATTAATTATAGATAACGGAACAAAGTTTAATAACGACACGGTAAAAGAAATATTAAATTTACATAAAATAAGAATTTGTTTTACTACCTCACAACATCACGAATCTAATAGTATTGTAGAGCACTCAACAATTATTAAACTCTTAAGATTACTTAAAGAAAGTTATCCGAAAGATAATGATAATTTAATAGACTACGCAATAATCGCCTATAATAACTCGATATATAGCGCAACTAAACTTTTGAACTTTGCCCGACTTGCCCCACGGACATACGAGTTCACAAGATGCGAACGAAATTTTTACCTTAAAAGAATTTTTCTCAGATTATGCCGAAAATCATACAAATAAGCTAAAATATATTTATCTAAACGTCAAAAATAATTTGGGAGCACAAAAACAAAAAAACTATTTTTAAACATAATACCTATGATAACCAAAATAAATATAATAGTAATAGTTAATAAGTTCTTAGGTCCATATACAGTTACCGAATTATTAGAAAGAAATCGCGTAGATATAACCCAAAAGAGTAATCCTAATAAAAAAGAAATAATACCTATTAAGGAATTAAAAAAGTCATCTCGTATTATTCAGACTCTTCACCGGGGCATTTAGCGATCCAAAATATATAACATTCCATAATGTGAAAGATAACCCATTGCTATTTCCCAACATCAAAGCCCAAAATCAAGCAAACTCATGGTCATTTATCCAAATTTTTGGCATCTCCAATCTAATAAGACAATTTCGTTCACCTCAATATCAGTACGAACGTATTAAAAATGCATTTGAGAAGGAAACTAATAGTTATAAATATATCTTTTATAGTCTATACAACTTGACCCAATCTTATGAGAGTAAAATTATAACTCAAATAAGCCAATTAAATCCTTTGTTTAATAACAGACAAAAAAGTGGCCTCATAGACGGTCTAGGTTCAATAATCAAATCAATAAATGGCAATTTAAACCAAAGTGATGCCGAAAAATATGATAAAGCTATCGAAACCTTATCTAATAATCAAATAAAAATTAAAACTTTTGTAAAAGATCAAAGTTCACTTCTTAAAAACCCAATCCAAATGTTCCAAAACGATATCCAAAATTAACAAAAAATCATCCTACCTAAAACTCGAATAGACGAAATCGAGGAAATTTTACATATAATGGAACTAAAAAATATAGGAACCTATTATTACTTTCTTTACATTCGAAATATTTAATAATTAATGAGCAGAATCATATCTTTTGCAATGAAAAATGTAAAGAAATCATTCTTGGGGAATTTATCTCTTACGAGAGGAATCATATAAGGACCACAGAAGAAGTTTTCCAAAAATGTATCCAATTGCCGCCTGATTCCTGTTAAAATAGAAAAAATGAAAATCCAAGAACTTGACAATAATAAATGGTCGTGCTTACACCCGAAAACACGGTAGCTGTCTCGAAATGCAACGATAACAATGAAGACGTACCATTAAAAGGAAGTTACATATTAGAACTAAACTCTATTTGTGAAGTGCGTATAAAAGACAGTCTAAAAATAATTACAAAAATATTATGCTTTCAAAAATTGACTACACACCCGATATATAAAACCGCGATGGATTTTAAACCATTCAAATTGGACAATGTTATCTAAACGAAATAAGTATTATTAACAATTCGTTAGAACTTGAAAAACAAGAAATCGACTCTATTGAAAACAGTTCGATACATTTTAAAAACATTAGTGGCTGGACAGTACTAATGTATAATATTTTTATTTTCTAATATTATTCCTTGCATTCAAGTTTTACAAGCAAAAAGTACACAAAGAAGCAAGAAAATAAAGTTAGAAGAAATTCCCAGCCATTCATCTCCGAATTAACATTTTATAAACTTATATATAATTATGAGATCAAAGGCTTCTTTAGCTATTTACTGTTGTACCAGTAATAAAGTCTGTGCTTTTTTAAGTCATTTGCACAGTTAAAAACTCATGTGATGATGTCAATCTATACATCTTTTTATTAATATTTTACGAGATTCACGAAGTTCATACGATAAAACATAAATGTCTAGAAAACGATTGATGATGTGTATAGAAATATAATTTTTTGAAATGAGGATGTTTTACGGAAAACATTTCTTTACAAATATACAGGCCATTGAATTTAGAAAATTAAAGTTATTATAAAAATAAAATCTGTCAACCCGGTACTACTTTTCAGCCGCCACTCTTTATAAAACAAAACTGAAACATACCATTTATTTATTTATTTTGTAGAACAATGCGCGTACTTCACCTTATCAAAATTTTGTTTCAATAAATGAAATGGTTATTAAAATAACGCGTTTAATTAGAATATTTTCGTTAATTGTTTTTAATAGATTGTAGATATAAAAAAAGAAACAAATTTGACCCCACTTCCGTCCAATCGGAAGTGACGAGCGGGGAGCCTCAACATATTTCCCCTTGTGAAATCAAAAAAATCTTAGCTGTAGTTTTCCATTTACAGTTAAAGTACCATAGAGTTTAAGGCACCTTATACCAATGAGAAAGACATAATTCCTTACACTTTTAAGTTTTCGGGTAGTAAGAAAATAAATAACAACTTTTGTTATTTAATATTATTGGTTATTTTTTAATTATGTATTTGTTTAAAACAACAATTTGAATGGATAGAACAAGTAAACATTTAAAAAATTATAAAACCATACGGATGTGTATTAAGTTTGTACTTATATAATATATTATTTTGTTCCGGGGTTCTAAGAGCTGTGACGGCTCGTATAATGAACTGTATTGATGCTGCTAAAGGGTATAAGGGAGTAGAGAAGCCCCTCAGATAAAAGAGATTAATATTTTGCTGGTTTGCAACAGTAAGTTTTTTTGGTGTTTTTTTTTTTGCAAAAGTAGTGTGGTTTTTCCGAATTCAGTTCGATAAGATAAAAAACATTAAAATTTATTTTAATATATAGGTAGCAACCAAAATAGATACAATGTTCTTTAGTGTATTGTATTTAGACCGAAAACAATGTTAAAATTTGAAAAAAATATATGTCTCAAGATTTTTTATATGAATGGGGGATTTGGGTAGAGTCTAAAAACAAAAAGTTTGGACTTAACCTGCTGGCTTCCGGTCGTCATCTTGGACAACGCGAATGTCGCTGTATTTCCGTTCCTCTTTTGGTTTCTTGAAACATTTATAAGGACCAAAGTTGTAGAAATCCATTAAATCTTTTGTTAATAAAACTTTTCCTATAGGACTGATTTTGGAAAAGTTATAGATGTTTAATTTCTTTTCTTTTTCGTTTTTAACGTAGTAAATGGAACTTTTGCAAAAGACACGAAAAATGTAGAAGTCGAACTTAACTTTAATTTAAATGGTCAGCAAAGTTTCTGTCACCAACACTTAAAAGTTATGGACGCCCAAATGCGGCTGGCGCGCACCTAGTTCCTTATTCGGCCTGACAAGAAAAACAAAACGAAAAAAAAGACCAAGCAAAATTCGCATTTCTCGTAGTTTACAGAGTCATCGGATTGCAGAGAGTGGACAACTTTTAAAGACGGTTTTTAACAAGTGGAAAAATGAAAATGTTTGTTGCAAAATTATGTGCAAATGGTCAAAATACTGTCGTGATTTTTGAAAATTTTATCTTCACAGTTCTCCAACTAGTTACTAGTATATTTTTAGGTTTAACTGCACGGAATCAATAAGTTGCTTCATCTGTACAAACTTAGTGTCAGAGGAAAAAGTGAAAACCTTCAAAGAAAAAGAAATACAAACTCTACTCGACTGTTATACAAGAGATGATATAAGGAACGAAGGCATTTTGAAAAATGTTGAGGAATTTATCGTCCACGAGAAATATTACGAACAGTACGCGGACAGAAGGAACGCGGCAGAGGAAGTACAACGCCGCAACAGTAAGGACGTTGTTTGTCTCCAAAAACCTTCATGTTCGAGGGAGTATCTCCCACAATAACACTCGGTTTTGATAGAAAACAAGAGACGTGAAAAGCAATCAATTTTTTTCAGTGGATAACACAAAAGGCAACGATAGCGGGGAAATCGGCGGAACCGCATTTGGACATCCATAACGTTTACCTCTTGTTCACAGAAACTCGTTGACCATTCAAATTAAAAGTAAGGATGATCCCCACATTTTTAATGCACTTTTTCACAATTCCATTCACTATGTTAAAAATAAAAAAGAAAAAAATTTAAATAGCTTTAAATTTTCCAAAATCAGCCCTGCAAGAAAAAGTTTTGTTAAAAATTAAATATATAATGGTTTCTACAACTTTGGTCCGTATAAATGTTCCGACATAAGCACTTTTTCCAAGATGACCCGAATCCAGGAAGTACAATCCCCACTTTTTGATTTTAAACTCTACCCATGTTCCCCTTTCACTGAAAACAAAATCTCGAGACATATATTTTTTCAAAACTTTTTCCCAATTTCAATACACTAGGTACTAGCTATGATTAAGCACATTGTATTTTAATCAGTACGACTAAATGTATGAAAAAACGTATTGTTGTTAGTGCATTGTATTTCGTCTTTCGTATTCTCGTCTAATTTAAAATGAATTTTTCACAAAATGAAATGATAGATATGGTCTATATATTGGGTAAAGCTCAAAAAATTTGCCTTCTGGCCAAAAGGCTATATGAAGCAAAATATACGGATCGACGCGCGCCTTCTAAAGTGGCCTTTCAAAATCATCAGGAGAGATTTGAAGCTAGTGGCAATGTGGCATATTCGAAGAGAACAGTTGTCAATAAAATTGCTACAAATCAAGATAAAGAGTTGGAAATTCTACTTTATATAGAAGAAAATCCCAGTTTAAGTAGTCGACAACTTGCTAGTTTAACTGAGACATCACAATCTACAGTAAGCAGGACCACAAGAAGATATAAATATCATCCATATCATATGGAATTACACCAAGAGTTGCACGATGAAGATTTTGAAAGGCGTTTAACTTTTGCAACTTAATGATAAGGTGAATAGAAGCATATCCAGACTTTTTAGCGAATATCATGTTTCCCGATGAAGCTACATTTAGAAGCAATGAAGCTGTAAACAGGCATAATATGCATTATTATGCAATAACAAATCCCCACTGGGTACGAGAGGTACAACATCAAAATCACTTGTCATTAAATGTTTGGTGTGGAATCATTGGAAACCATATTATAGGTCCGTATTTTTTTTTAATAAACCACTTAATGGACAAAGATATTTAGATTTTTTGAACGTTGAGCTGCCTATTCTTCTCAGACCACTCAGCATAGAAGAAAGAAGAGACATGTAGCTGCAGCAAGACGGTGCATCTGCTCATTACCATCGGGACGTTAGTGAATTTTTGGACGCTAATTTTATTCAAAAATGGATTGGTTGTAGCTGTTTTATCGAATAGTCACCCAGATCTTGCGATATAACTCCATTAGATTTTTTCTTGTGGGGTTATATTAAAAATCGTGTTTACAGCCAATCAGCCAACCACCTACAGCTAGGGAGAACATGCAGGTACGAATCAGGGATGTATGCGCCACTATATCACCAGATATGCTAGTTAAAACTAGGCAAAATATTATTAAAAGGTTCAACATGTGTATTCGTGAAGGCGGACGCTTATTTGAGCATCTTTTAAAATATAAATCTGAAAACATTTGATTAACTTTTAAAAGCGATTTTTTTTAGTCTGATAAGTGTTTTTTTCTGTATAACTTTAAAAATCAGTACCTATTAATATAAGTTTTCAACTATCTAAATTGAAATGTATTCCTTCATTGAAGTGTATTTACTTATTTGCAAACTAGACGAGTATACTCCTTTTTCAACACAATTTTTAAATATTTATAATATTATACCAGTTCACGGATCCTTTGCTTTGAAACGTAAAATTCATTCCAAAAACATAATATTGTCTAAAAAGTTCGGAATTGGCCCTACTCGCCTTACCATTGGGTTACAATTTTTTTTTTAATCTTCAGCGTTTATCTTTTGGTTTAATGTAACATGAAATGGATATTTATATTTTCTTGTAGTCTTGCTTACTGTAGATTCTGATGTTAAAATCTTAATATTATTAGGTCATTTTTTTTTGTAGCAATTTCATTAACAAATTATTATATTATCTAAATTTTCATTGGATTAATTTTAGATAATAAACTATTGTATTCATATTAAATACTTTTGTTTTACTGACAGCTACTATGGCTACTTTGATCGAGTTGGTAATTTTCTAAATTACGCAAAAAAGGGAATTTCAAAATATTTCGAAAACTATTGAAGATAGATATATAATATACGTAATAAAAGTTGTAGATTTTTTTATGCTTAAAAAGAATAAATAAAAATATACAGGGGGTGCAATTTAAAAAAAAACTGAAATAAATTGGTTTAAATATGTTAAAGTTGGGCATTTAAATTTGGACACCCTGTATGTAATATCTTCAATATTACGAAAGCAGTCCTTTATTCCATGCCTATTTTGTGCACAAGCAAAATATTTTATTTTTAGTTGCACAACTAGGCGTTATATTGCTAATCATAGATGTGCATCAAATTTATATTTTTTTTTCGTTTAAAGCCAAATATTTAAGAAAGTTTCACTTTTAGCCATATAACATGTTATACAAAAACGTGTTAGAATTTTATGTAGAATTTAAAAATGAAGTCAAATATAGGGTGCCCGTTTAAAAAAATACAACTTTTAGTAGCCCTACCTTTTTGACGCAGCCCGTATAATTCAAAATATTTTTAGAATGAGCGGATTTAAATATGTATCCCATAGCGTAAACAGTTTGTTTCCAAATTGTACCTGTTCGACGTAAATTTACTTTTTTCAATCGTTGATTCACCCGGTATATGTACTACTATATTTAATATTAACTCAACCTCATTTTTATAACGAGTAACTATGTAATCGCAACTATAGATTAGTTTCACAACTAATATCCGCGGTATACCGATCAGAAGTCCTCGTACTATTTGCCAGGATCTACCTGTCTCTTATCCTGGATTTTGAACATCAAGCAAGTCAACAGCTTCCCGATTGGCGCTCAGCAATATTATCTTTTAACCTTAACCCTAGAACCACAACATGAAGTAACTAAAACACGAACCGAGTCTTCCGGTTCGTCTCGTCGAATGCAGACCTCTGTGTTGTTAACATAAGTGGTGCCACGTGTTCGGTTTTGCTGCTTTATTTCGGGGGGAAACGGGAGACTCAACCGCTCAGGTGGAAACTTACGACCCCGCTAGAAAGGGAGCATACGCTGTGAACGTGTGAGGCCTAGTTGTTCCTGCATTCTATCCCGTTCGTCTGCCGCAGTTCTACATAGAATATTAGCGTAACGGCCGCTACGTGGCGGGAGTGGGAGGGGTAAGGGGATAGCTTGAAAGAAAGGGTCATCTCGTGATATCAGTAGTACTCTCAAGGGGCACCTAGGGAAAGCCTAGATGCATTTCAAAAATTTAAAGAGGAATTATTAAAGTATTTGAAAGATTCCGGGTATTCGGGAGCCTAGAGCTCGCCATCCGGATATCCTACCGATAACGCCTCCAAACTGGACCAAGGTGCAGGGTCGACTTCGAGGGTCGCCTATTTAACGACTCTGAGCCCCGGACGGAGGGCAATCTGGCGACTGCCTCGTAGCAAAGCCAATAAGTCCTGTTATGTAACAGGCTAAACAGGAATGAAGAAGAAGAAAAACACGAACTACAAAGTGGGGTTTCTGGTGACCCATTTTTGAATTAATTTCTAAGAAAAAGGAAAAAAAATAGGCCTGTCGTTATACAGTTGGTAGTTGGTTTATTATATTAATATATCTTTTAATAGAATACCGAGGAATAAAATTATAATTTTAATAAAATAAAAAATACATTCTTGAAAGACCAATCCTAAATAAAAGATTATAGATAGAGTTAGATTACAATTTGCAGTCTTCACAAATGCTAAACTGATGTGCAGCGCACATGTTCTTTCCAGAATGTACACAAATATGGTGTCCTTTTCTGTCGCGAGTTCTTGGACAAAAGTCACAACGACGCGAACGATTTTGAGGGGTTTGTAGCAGCGCCGGCGCCGGCGGTTCATCCGGATATCCAAGGTAGTCGCGAATGGATTGTCTTAGTTTTCTTGGCCTTCGTTTTCGACTCTCTCTTTCATATGATCTTCTACTAGAACGTCAGCTAATTTTTTTAAGAACGTAGATCGAGTATCGCCATTGTCCAATGTTTTGAATCGATATAGCATCCAGCAGCGTCTAACATACCGTAAAAAATTCTTAAGGGCCATCTTCTTGTTTTTCGCGCCACTGTCTTTGAATGACACAGTTGGCCGAAGGTATCAACCCCTCCTTTGGTCGAATTATAGAACATTATAATTTCTAGCTTTTTTGTTTCCATATCAATTTCGTCTTGAAAATGCATAGACCTTATTAGCAACACGCATTTTTTCTTTTCTGATATATGCGAAACTAAGGTAACGTCTTTTGAAAAAACAAAAGCTGATGATGATCTCTTTGTGTTTCAAATCCAAAAATTGTACAGGTATTTCTTTTTTATTTGTACGAAGATTGTCTACCATGGTGAGTTATTTCTCCAACAGATTTTGCGCTAATTCGAATGAAGAAGACCAATTGTCCATAGTTATGTTACGATTCGTTCCTTCTATTGTCTTCGCTAACTTCATAACATATTGCGTTGGAATCAAACCATCTTGAGGATTTCGGTTTAGATCCTTTCCAGTGTAGGGAATAGCAGAGCACATATAATAGGTTTTTGCATCGCACATCAGAATGATTTTGAGGCCATATTTATCAGGTTTGCTAGATAAGTACATCTTCAATGGACATCGACCTCTAAAACTCAATAGCTGCTTATCTATTGCTCATGTTTCTTTCACAGTTTTTTCTCTTATAGGCACGAATTTGTCAACAGCTCTTCTCTCAGCACTCGTTGTCTTATTATCAAAGCGCAAACAATTCAAATTATACTCGAATCGGTTTTTTGTCATTGTGTAACGAAATATTGCTACACCAATTTTTTCTGACCACATATCTTCTAGGGAAAGATATGTATCTTTTAACACTCCAGCAAAATAAAGAAGCCCAAACAAAGCCATGAGTTCTGTTTTATTTGTTTCTTGCAAATATCGTTGTTCTGAAACAAATTTTGATTTTCGAATTTCTATTTCTTTATTTGTGCTATCGACGATTGCATCTAAAATCTCGTCGGTAAAAAAAAGTTGCCAAATCTCTTTTATGTTGTCAGTATGGTTGGCTCTTTCTTTTGGTCCAGGTAAATGCAAAACAATGTTTTTTGGAGAGGTCCTTGTTCTTTTGGAAATTAATGGTTGTGAGTACCACTTGAAACCGTTACAACCAAAAAATCCCTCTCGGTTTTCCCCTCCATGTTCAAGTTCCATTGCTTCTTCATCGTTATCTATTTCTTTTTGTAGTTCTTGCACTGTATACTCATCGAGTACAGGATCGTCGACTATGAAATTATCCTTCGCTATCTTTTTCATCTACAAAGTTTGGGGTGTACTCTTATGCCGCTCGTCCTTATGTAGCTCCTCCCAAAGTTCTTCATTTCTCTATAAATATAAATATTAAAACCAAAAAATAAATTAATAAACAAATCAACTTACCTACAGAAAAATATAACGTAAACCACAACGTGGGAGTCAAGATTCACAAGACGAACTGTTAGCGGCGATAGTGAAATTCTTATTCAACAATACAAGCACCCACCACAAGCTATCAACAAGTACTGAAGCTATATGGACGCCTAGCCTTCGGTCTAAACTGAGCGCATGCGTATCGAAGAGAAACTAAATGGCTGGGTCACGGGCGACCCCACGTTGTGGTTCTAGGGTTACCATTTGGCCTGCTATCATAACAGCCCGCAGGATTTCGGCGATGTGCCAGATTATGCTTTGGCTATCGTCAGAATAAGTATTTTGACAGGACAGATTTTCAACCCGACATGAGTTCAGAGAGTTGCAAATATCGAATCGAATACTTTGAGGGGCGGTAGGTAACAAATGATATTTATCGAAAGGTAGAGTAATTTTGACGAATCATGTACATATTTTCTAAAGTTCTAAAAGTGATTTCAAGCCGAATTTTGTATACCAAATAAACGTAATTTTAATATTAAATAATAAATTACTCTGGTCAAACATGATAATAAAATAATGTTGCCGATTTTAATACACAAAACGGTTTCTTGTTCTATATTAATACATGGAGATTAAAGCTATTCGGTCCGGTAAAAAAATATTCAGGAGTACCTATCCAATTTCTATTTTATTTTTTACATAATACTAGATTTATATGTAAATGTTGGAAATTGAACTTTTTTATTCGCCTCCTAAATATTTTTCTTATTGCAGCAATATGTTAGAGAATTTCTAATTTGACTGGTAGAAAGTATAGTATATATGGCGAGTGTTATTATAAGCGAAGTCGAGCTGATTTCTGATCTATACAAATTTTTCATCAAACATTTTCTTGTATTAAAATGCAAACTAAAGGTAAGATGTTGTTTTTTGTAAACAATGGTTTACATGTTTTGCTTGGTCGAATCTTAGTCATGTACTTCAATGCCCGTTTCTGAAATATATAAAGTGTTTGGAACAGTGAACTTGAGAAAAGGTTCTCCAAAAATAAATACCATAGGACAGAGTGCCGACAACTTTTTGCTCTGATGTATATAGAATTTAGGCTTAAGGCTGTTATCCACAAACAGTGCTAGTCTTTAAGATATTTAAAGTCATAGTTAGCACGAGGTTGAGATTTAAAAAAGCCAAGTAATTTATGTATTTACGGAACTGAACCATAAGGTACGTCAATATTTATTTGGTATGATTCAGAGACTTGATCCCTCGAAACTACAAGTTCTTGTCTCTCAGAGAAATAAGCTACAAGTTTTCGAGTTTCCACAGATCTTGTATTCTATACAATCAGATGCCTTATTTGAAAGTATTTTTATTTAATATATGATGATGCTGAGTCTTATGTATTTTGTTATTAACGTAGGGTAATTTACGCAACTACTAGATCAGAAGGGAAGGCATATCAACATTCAGCGAAAAAAACGTTGAGTCACAATTGGTCTCTAACTGTCCATAATTTTTTACAAATCGAGACAGGCTTCTGGTACTGAAGGTAACGAAACTGGTATTGTGTCTACGCGATGATAGAACTACTTAAGAAAACGGCGTTTGGTATTTTAAATGAAACGCCTTATATATCACTATTAAATAATATAACTTAGTGGGATCTAAAATATGTACCTAATTTTTTATTAATAACTGGAAGAACTTTTTAAAGGGATATAAAAAAACACTCTGATTTTTGTGTGTCTTGTATCAACATAACAATTTGCTAAAATATGATTATTACATTTTAATTTATTTTCAGGATTCCTCTAATTAAAGGGACGTCTCCACGTAAAACTCTTAAACAATCAGGAATTCCTTTAGACGATGTGAATTTAAGAGGCCGTATCAGAGATGTACCCGAGCCTTTAACCAATTATTTAGATGTGAGTATTTTCTGCAATACCTTCCTTAAGCCCACTACTCACTATTCGGGTCGATTTGTTAATTCAATTCGTCCATTCATATGAATGAACGAATGGGTGAATCAACGAATGGACGAATAATTCATCCACACTATTCATCAATTTTTATTTAAAACGTTCTCATGAATTTCATGTGTTTCAAAGTTTGAAAATACACAAAAAAAAAACAAAAGATTTGATTCTTATGAATGGTTCGCCAAGCCTACTTGACTATCCGCCCAAAAGACGGAATGATGAACCGGACCTTTCCACATATGCGTACGAATTAATGAATAGTAAGTAGCGGACTTTATACATGCATAAATTGTAGTTTTTATAGTTATTAAGATATCAGGGTATTATAAGGCTTGAGGTCGACAGAGTGTTTCCCGTATATATACGTCGACCGAAGCGTTATCCCTTATAATATCAGTGGTTTCTTCATCGATTAATGTCCAAGTAAGTATTTTTTTTTTGAGAAAAATCTAATTTTGATAATAATAAACCAAATTATTATTTTTAATGCCCTAGGGCGTTATTTTTCTATGATAATGCCCTTATTTAATTGACTTTGATATAATGTCATTATTTGTCAATAATATGCTAGTCGGACATTAATATTTTTTTAACTTTCCATTAGAGATTTTTGAAAGCTTTTGAAAAAAAAACGTCGCACAAGAACATTTAAACAGAGGCTTGGTTTATACGAATTATATAATTAAGACTCTGTTCTTAGAAAAGGTTGTGCTAAAGCGATAATCTTGAAAAATGGCTACATGAATGCTGTTTTTATTTTTCATAAAAAGTTCCAATTCCAACATCTTAATGTCAATGTTTTTTCTTGACGAAGGCTAGAGGTACAAAATAATATCAACACATTTTTGTGGCTTCTGAAGCATTTAATCGTTAGGGTTTTTTCTGTGTTTCTTTGCTACACTCTGCCAATATGCAAATGATCCAGTTTAAGCGCCTTGGAAGAGCAGTGACAAGAGCACTTGTCTTCCAATCTTCTGATCGGTGCCTGGTTCAGTACGTTTTTGGAATGTTGGGGTCGACCTCAGAATTTTAAAAACTGGAACGGCTAAGTTCAAAACCCCGCACAAACCTACCAAACAAGTATTAAACATTTTTGAAATCGAAAAGCATTGACAGAAACCTAAAAATGAGCATCTTTGTTATTTTGAATGCAACATGTTTTATTAATTGCTATTATAAAGTACACTACACAGATTTAAAACATCGTCGAAAGAGGGAGGTATGTCAAAAGCAGGCCGTTTCCATTGATATACAGAGTTGAAGCCAACCGCGAATGATTACACGGTTTCCATATTTACTTACATTTTTTTCATAGACTAAGATTCGTGTGCTAAACTTTAAGTATACCAGGTTTGATACCTATATCTTTAAAAAATAACCCTTCCATAAGAGATTGTGTTAGAAAAGCAGAGAACGTTCTAACTTTTAACACATGTAGTCAATATACTATACTCCATCTTATGGAAGGATTTTTGCCTTTAAAGATAAATGTACAAAGCTTGGTAAATTTAAAAACAGCACGAAGAAATTTATTTAATAAAACAATATTATTAGGGCATTTCATTTAAAATAACAAATTGAATGCTCTTTTTTACGTTTTGCTTTTTTGCAGCAAATGCTGACGATTTAGATAAAACCTTAAAATTTAAAACCCCGTTTAAAAAATAATAGACATCCTGTGTATTACCACAGAAAAAATATCTAAATGCATTAGCCATTTTTGTGGCATACTTAATGAAAATTTAGATGAAAAATGTAATGAACATTATGAGCCAGTAAACAGAAGTAAAATTGTAGTATTTTTTAAATCCTGTAGCTTTTACCTGTAAAGCATTTAAAAAAATTCGCTCCAGAAATAATTTATATTATCAGTTATTTAATTGCCCAAGAGAATTAATTATATAGTTTTTCTTCCTCATGATTTTAATATATTATGAAAATGTAAAAAAGTGGTGGGTCAATATGACCACAGCGATCTTAATATCAATAAACTTCAAATGTCGGTTGAACATTTCTGAAGTTTTATGTTTCTGAAATCTTTGGCGATTAAAAAAAAATCCCAGACGCTTAATAAAATCCCTCCGGACGGATGGCAATCCTAACTGCGACCAGTAAATGCAACATTTCGCTGCCTGGGTTTAGAGTAAGCAAAATTATGCTCATTTAATCTCACCGAGTCAACTTGTTACTCCCTCCAACCTCCAACTTAGTCAGTGATAAACCGAGTTTTGGTCGCGAAAATGACGGTTTAAGTAAAAATGGACTAGATTATTTTTAAATTGTTTTCTTTTTACTAGTAATATGTATGATAATGCCTCTTTTTTTACATATATATAATGGGAAATGAAAACAGAGAGCTATTGATATTTCAATGGATTTTTTACGATAATTACAATAAATCAGTCAAAAAATTTAGTCATAAATTGTCATTTTTTATTCTTGTTATAGCATATTTCAATCAAACCTGCTCTAGATCAGTTGATAATAATTACAATAAATAAATGAAAAAACTGCAGGTATTATAAAAATTCAGTGCTAAAAGGCCATTTTTTAGTTTAATTGACACAATTAATGAAATAACCTATTCCCGATATGTTTATGTTTGGTTAACTAAAAGCGACATCTACATGACGTCATTAACATTTCCCCGAGGCCCACGAAAAAGACAAGAAATGGCGCGCCTAAGTGATCGGAAAATCACAACATCAACTAGTTAAACATTCGCCGAATTTAATACTGCCAGTTTCTGTGGAAGTTTTTTTAACTAGAAGTTCCTCACTTTTTATATAATGTCATATAAATGCAGTTAATTTATTAGAATTGTAATAAAAGATTAAGGAGTTCTCTTTCTTCAATATATATTTTTTGTGTTTATAAGCTCTGTCTGGTTGCCTTCTCAATGTTGTGTTCGTCAGCTTGTTCCAATCGTTACTCTCTTTGACGAACCTGATAATGCATTTAAATATTTCGGAACATTCTCAAAAAGTGTTGGGACTGCACCATCCTTCAATTTTGGAATTTTCCTGGGATATTCTTTGTACTCCCTAGTCACTAAAAATTTGTTAACATTAATTATGTCACTGTCTGGAAAATGTTTTATATATAAAAAGATTTTTTTATAGCCGTTAGGTCTGTGAGGATCCTATTTATCGATTTCCATTTTCGACGTAATCTTTATCCTTCGGCAAAGCAAAAGTCGTGATAGAGATACTTTCTTCCTGAGTTTTATAATTCGATTTAAATCCAGCCCAGCCACACTACAGTGTCGAGGCATTATCGGTTTCTAACCTCTAGGAATCCGATGATTTATTTATCTGGAATATAGAAAATAGAATAATTATTCAAAAAAATTATTTCCTTAAACTATATCAAAAACATCTACGAATAGTGTTTATGAACCTATCTTCAATCATTCAGAAAGTATAAACATAAACCTTTTAGGTTACTAAACAACCCATAACATTTTGTTATGAATAATAGAATAATATAATAATACTTACCTGTACCCTATATGCACTGAAAATCAACCAAATGATAGTCGTCAAACAATTTGAATGAACATTTAAACTTTAATCACTAAAATAACGAAATCTTTTTCAGCAAAAATAGGAGCGACCAAATACAGATCAGAATGTAAATAATGCAAAATATGTCCGCCGTAGGACTAAGTTGGTCACGTGATTTCCATGCTACATGGCCTGTCTTTTTCGTTTTCGTGTGCCTCACATTACTCTTATCATACTCTATTTCGTGAAAACGTTAAATTGTGCTGTTAACCTAGAGCCAAATCGAGAACCATTCACGTTAAAAATTATGTTTCGTGCTGGTCATTGGCGCTCTACCGCACAGCTTTCATATTGAGTTGGCCTGTCGACTGTCCAGTGTCCAATTACTCACTTCATGTATTATACCCGTTATGCATTTTAAGTGATGTTACACGGCAAGAAAAAATCTAGTGTCGGTAAAAGTATGCCCGGTATTATTTAAAAAAAAACTGATTTTGATGGATTTTTTTTCCTTACGTGATTTTCTCTTTTCCTTGGAAATTGTGCGCGTTTTTCGCCCACGTCTTAAATCATTTTCATTTTTTCATGTGCAAATTATTAAAGGGCGGGGGGGGGGGTCAGGCGTTCATAAGGTCGCAGGATATGATAACAAAAATAACTTACCGCATAGTCTGTTAATCGAAATAGTCACATGTTTATGTAGCGCATTCACCATTTAATTATGTTTCTAATTTTTACAAATTCCCATACAACCTCACTTAAACAATTCTAGTTTTTTGAAAAAATGCCTAAATTAAGTTTAAAAGCAGTTCTACTCCATAATGGCAACAAAAGACGCTCTATTCCTCTTGCGCATGGAGTTGACATGAAGGCAACATATGATAGTATGTCACTGCACTGCACCACTGCAAATTCCGTTATTAAAAGTTTTTATTCTGTTTGTTTTTTGTTGTTAAGAAGTAAATCTAAGTTTTTTATTGTTAAGCAGTACATTTATGAGTTGAGTTTTAACATAACATAGAGCGTATCTTTTTGAAAAGTAGAAACAAAGTAAATTAAGGACTATTGATAGTTTTTTTATTTTTCTTTTTTCGTAAATATTATGTTTCTACCCCGTCAACTCAATCAACAAAAATATTGAGAAAAAGTCAAATCTATCCTTTTTTTAAATATTTATAAGTAGCAGCATAAAAAGTAAACAATATATTTTAAGATTCATTGTTATTATATACTTATTTTGATTTTTATTTTGTTCAATTATAGTTTAGAATTTAAAATCTGTAATATTAGGACGGTAGTTGTGAAGGTCGGAGGATGTGTTTGCTTAAATGCAGACTCTCCTCCCGACTGGAAGACGGTTGGCAACCCTAAAAAAGTACTGTATTACTATTATGGTACTTTACAGGTCAATGTTCTTTTTTTTATTTGAAATAGTTATAATATCTCCAAAAATATATTTAACGCTTTAATTATATTAAGAAATCAAAACGCCGTTTTAACTTAGCCATCTCATCTATTACTTCTTCTGTTTTATTTTCATATCTCTTTGGATCGAGAGTTTAGCTACTGCATGGAATGATGGAGTAGTTCTCGCTTCTGCATCGCGGCGTGGAAACAAGGATCAAAAGCCCTAGGAGCTAAAACTTATTTGTCAATATAATAAAAAATGTTTTTTATTTTATAATTTGAACTAGCCAAAAACTGTTGTAGGCACAATATTTTGGTGAAATATCAATTGGAACCCCACCGCAAACTTTTAATGTTATATTTGACACCGGATCATCTAACCTTTGGGTACCATCTTCCAAGTGTGACCTATTAAGCGTAGCTTGCTGTAAGTATTTTAATATGAGCAGTTAAATGAATGTATCAATATTCATAATATATTTCTCATAGTCAATACCTCAAAAATACTTTAAAATTATAGAAATTGAAAAAAATATTTTTCATAAAAAAAGGTATTTTGGATGTAGTGTCTTATGTGTTGCAACATACTAGGTGATTCTTAGTTTCTAATTAAACAACCCGTAATATGTGTATATTCTTTCAAATTAAAAAATATATATTACTAGTTTTAACAATAGATTGTTATTGTGCATTGAAAAATAATAGAAATAAATAAATACAATAAAATATCTACTCCAGTTTCTTCGATTTTAATATCGACAATCAACCAAAACTAAATCGAAAAAAATAAAACAAGACAAACTCCTGTAAAGCCCGCCACCCACCGTCCAGCGCTGTTCTACAATTCTGTCGATTTCTGGATACGATGAAATTCATGAAATTGTAGTTATTTGACCATCTGTGCCCACAATCATCAAAATCGGAAAAGAATTGGGCTTCAGTCTGGCAGCTTTGACTGCCATACTGCGGCAGTCAAAGCTTTTGTTTGATTGTACAGGGTGTCCTTTTAATAATTTGTCGTCGTGTAAATACATAACTTGAAGATTTTGATTTCGGACATCTTTTAATGATACTACAAAAAACAAAAGAGAGTCGAAAAGCTGTGACATATATTTTTTTAAATGAGATACCCTATATTTTTATGACAGTAATTTTCTTCCTAGGTTCAGAAATATATATAGTAACAATTACTTTAACGGATTTTGACATACTAAGACTTAAATATTAGTAAAAAAGTAATATAAAAATCGAACTAGCCATGGATAATGTTCATAATTAATAGGGTGTTGTAGTTACCCTTTTTTGTATTGCAAGAGATAAAGGGTGACAGTGCATGTCAAATAGAAAAAAACAACCTGTACCTTGTATCATGTGTATCTATTTCCAATACCAAATAAAAATAGCATTCCTACTAATTTGTTTTCTTTCCCCGCGTGGATTTGATTTTTTTGATATGTACAGAAAGGCTACGTATGTATGGAAAATAAAATAAACGTAAAACATCATTTTAAAAACAAGCTTTGATTTATAAACTATTGAACTAAAAAGTAAAAAACAATAAAACTTAGATCAAAACAGAACTTTTAAAAACCTGAATATTTTCTTAAAAGCTTGAGGCTTTAATTCAAGTGTGATGACGTCCCGCGCCTCAAGCTTTATCTTATTTTTTACTTTAGTTTATTTTTTAGTTTAGTTCAAAAGTTTATAAATACTTTTTTTACGTTTAATTTATTTTGTACTTTTTATCATTAGAATTTAATTATCTTTACTTGTGCGTATTCATCTGTTTAATATTAAAATTTAATAGTACTCGTGAAGACAAATCCCACGAGCCCAAACATGACGGGGTTATCTTTATTCTAATTCCAGCAAGTGTTTGAAAAATGGATTACAAGTTTTGAACCGGAAAGACAGACAGACATACGAAGAAAGCAAGTTAAATAAAAGCTTGTAAGAATGGCACTGGAATATCATGACAGTAACAGCTTTGACTTCTGCAGCACGATTTCATCTGATTGAACTTTGTTGTATCATGAGTGTCTGTTTCCATTGCCAAATCATTTTTGAGCTACTGTGATTATTTTGATAACTTCTGTCAAATTGTAAAGCAATTTTATACTACAAAATTAGCCAGTGACTAGACGGCTTCACAGCTTTGACTGCTGTATTACGATTTCGTTTGATTATAGGTTGCTGTATCGTTTATGTCGGTTTCCAATACCAAAATCATTTGACATTTTGAGCAAAGCTACTGTGATATTTTTTAATTAAATCAAATTATACAGCAATACAACTATATCGAACGACAAGCTTTTTTTAGCAAGTTACCAACAACTTACTATAAAACCAGTATCTAATCTGTGCTTTAGCCAAGGATAAGTCCTACAAGTTTACCATACTTAAGTTGCTTTACAGATTGTAAATATATAAGTTTTGAAGGTTTTAGTGTATAAAATAAATTCAAAAAGACTTAAGAAATTGAGAGCCTTAGCCGTTCTTTTATTTTCAGGAGAAGAGAGGCTCTATTGAAAACAATTACCACTATTCTTAAAAATGTTGCTTTTGTTTTTAGAAATGCTAATTTACATTCTTTTAAAATAACAAGTAATAAATAAGATATAGGGGGAAGTGATTATAATATAGTATAGAATTTAATGTTTTACAGGGCTTCACAGCAGATATGATTCAGACAAGTCTTCTACATATAAAGTAAATGGCACTAGTTTTGAAATAACTTATGGATCTGGAAGTATGAAAGGATTTTTGTCCGTTGATTCAGTTACAGTAAGTATGGCGAATCTATTTTGCACTCCTAAAAGAAATACCAAAACGATAATACATATAATTTATTTTTCATAAACGGAACATAATATAAAAAATTGACCTAATACTTGAACGTAACCTCGAGCACTGCCCTCTTCTACGGACATTTATGCCACTGTGTTTCGTATAGTTTTTTTTCATTTACAAGGCATTATGCAGATTCAGTATACATTTACCAGGAGCAGTTTATTTTGATTTTTATAAAGAACTTTTTCAATAATAGTTCAATAATATTTGTTTTTTTGTATAGTTCTTTAAACTCAAACGTTTTCTCTTTTCTCCATTTCGTCTTGACCCCTGTTGATAAACGAAATCGCAAAAATACGTTGGCCTATCTAAACTGTGTTATAACAGGTGTAACAGGGTTATCGAGCAGTTATTTATTATATTTAAAATTATTTATTTATTTTATGTATTTATTTGAGACATAGCTGGCAACCCTATCACTATACTGAAATTAACTAAGATATGATAAGTAAAATCAAAGGTGCTTTGTAGACTTCTTCGTAAATTATAATTTACAATGTTATCAAATATAATTGTTAGTACAAATTGAATTAAACATCTTATCTCACCAATTCTACGGCCATATAAGCTCGAACAACAGCAAACTGCAACAACGATGGTATCTTCTTCTTGAATAGATTTATTTGAACTAGCAGGTGGTTTATTTAAATAAAAGATTTGGTTTTTAAAAACAACTTAAAAATCTTTTAACAAAATTTAGGATGTGAATTACTGTACAAAAATAATACTTAAAACTAATAACAAAAAAGTATTTAAATCTAAAAAATGACGGAATTTACTTAAAATCCCCAAACTTAGTGCAAAAGAAATGAAAACAAAAAAAAATTAAATAAACTATAAATTTAACTCTTGAAAATAAGTTACTCCCCAAATAACTCATAGAATGAAAATATACTTTATTACTATTTATACTTTTATATTACCCCTCAACTTTAATACCCCACTGTATACGTAAGCCCCATAAACCACCACAAAATAAGAATTTATAATCAACTGTAAGAAACGGAGCTCTGACACAGACTGTTTACAAAACAGAAAAAAGGTCGGCACCTAAATTGACAAAAACTACCTCTCATCGGCTGAAAATGCCTTGCGTCGTCATAGGCGCACCCTAAACTTTTTATTGATAAATACTTCATAGGTGTCGCCTAGAGTTCTACTCTATATATGTAACTGAAAAAAATAGTTACCTTTCCGTCTAAAAAGGATAAAAGTAACATGTATATAAATGTCTAAAACTCAAACTAACTTATCAGCGTTCTGGCTCAAAAAGACCATGGCGAAAAAAAAGAAAAACCCTCTCAGCCAATCTTTTCAGAAGCGAAACAATGCTTTCCAAAAAAAATATGGAGTTTTTGAAACGCTTTCTATTATAAAATATTCTATTGTATTTTTAACATAGTAAGGTGACAATTTATTATAATTGAATCGAACCAAATAAAATGTTTCAATTATTATTAGCTTTAACTTAAATGACCTACGCCACAGGTCCATATGGGACGACTTCTTTGAAATACTCTTCTATGTTTAGCATTTGTCATAAGAAAAGGATAAATTAAGAATTTATATACTCTGATCTATTGGTATCGTCTATTCTGTTACACAGGCCTAATAAGATGTGACAAAAACTGTTATGTTTTCATATGGTTCGATACCTGGAGGATGTTCACACATTTGCGGGCATGACACGCACCTTACGGTTGGTAGCGCTATTACTATGGTTTTACGCCGTAAGCTGACCATTGGTCCTGTATTTTACAGGATTGCCCTTTTTTATCTGCAGTCCTGTTTTGTGAGCGTCCTGCAAAATGTCCTGTATTTTAATCTTGCTAATTAAGTATGTGGTATTGTTATTTTATCGCTTTGAATGCCGAGGCAGCCAAATGTATTTTGGTTGCAGCGTTGCCAAATGATTTGTTTGTTAAAGCGCAGGTTAAAATAATGTGAAAATAAATACTAAATACCTAAGGTCATCAGCCTCGTCTGAGCAGATCCGAGGCCGAAGGGCTTAAATTCTAAATAACTGAAAAACATATATCCAGCCCACCCCACCCACCGCCTACCCCATTTCTTTGTCTAGCCGTACGCCACACCATGTATCTAGCTTAAGTTTGTTCACAACCAGGCTTCCCTTTTCTCTTCGTCTATTACTGTGATAGAAGCAGCTAAAATTACATCCCTAGAAGTTGCTAATGAGACTGATAATTTAAAAATAAAATTAAAAGATGTGTGTCATTGATTTAAAAAAATGATTTAAAACATTGGAATAAAATGAAGAAATAAATAGAGGGTGGTTTGAAAGTCATGCCAGAATATTATACAGAAATGCATTTGACTGTCTGGATAAGTGATCTGTTCATTTTTTACCTTTTAAAGGGATAAAGTGAGTTATGCTAAATAAAGAAATCAGTTGGGATGAAATTCGGGACTGATAGATTTCTTTTATTGAATTTAAATATTTAAAGAGTGATTTTTATAAACAGTCAGTTAAAAACAAGTATTGTTCAAAGATGGGTAGACATTTTTAATCACTTTGAATCTGAAAATATTTCATATAAAAATCTTTTGCATATTATAGAATTTTCTCTTTCCGGGAACCAATGCACCCACCAAAAGGATTTTTAATTTTTTGAATAGGCTATGGACAAGTGACAAATCTCAATTATCTATAGAAACAATTAGATCTATGTTGATTTTATCTTGTAGTGTAGTGAGAGTTTTTACGGAGAAATCTCCAAAAATTTTGAGCTCTTAAAGAATAGTTCAGAAAAATATTTATAAATTTATATGTTTAATACATTTTTATTTTCTAAAAAGGTACCAGTGAATTCCGGAAGGAACCTGCATAATTCCCTGTGGATTTTGATAAAAATTTCTAATATGTCCTGTGTTGACTCACAAAAAATATGCTCACCTTATGCACAGGCAGATTAAAATTAGAAATTAATTTACAGATATACACGTACTAGTAATTGTGAAGATACTTTAATAGGAATTTTAAAATATAAATTAATACGATAAACATAATTGGATTTATTACTTGATTTCCTTTCAACTCATTAGTTTGCTTTACTCTTCTTTTTACTTTGCTCAAATAATAAATGACTTTTCAGCCACCGATTTCGAACGTTTTAACTGATTATTTAAATGATATATATATATATATATATATATATATATATATATATATATATATATATATATATATATATATATATATATATATATATATATATATATATATATATATATATATATATATATATATATATATATATATATATATATATATATATATATATATATATATATATATATATATATATATATATATATATATATATATATATATATATATATATATATATATATATATATATATATATATATATATATATATATATATATATATATATATATATATATATATATATATATATATATATATATATATATATATATATATATATATATATATATATATATATATATATATATATATATATATATATATATATATATATATATATATATATATATATATATATATATATATATATATATATATATATATATATATATATATATATATATATATATATATATATATATATAATAGTCTATCAAACGGAGAGGTTTGATAGACTAAGAAGAATAAAGTCCATTTTTGTCAAGTCCTATCCAGCGTTCTTGAAATTGCCCATTAAGAAATGCATGAATGTCAGCAGTATGGTGATTACAAACGTTAATAGAGATTTGGTATAATAATGTTCTAAAATCTTTTCTCAAAAATTGGAGATATCGGTGTGCAGTAGACAGAAAGACAAAATTTCCAACAATTCCACCCCAGACGTTAAGAGACCACCTATTTTGACTAGTTGTGCGAATATAGTGAGAATTTTCAGTAGCGTAGTAAAGAAAATTATGCCTATTGGCATTCCCATTTTTGTGGAATGCTGCTCGTCAAGTCCAATGAGGTACCCGTTTAGTATGCCATATATACCACACCAAAAATTAATTCCAAAAACACGCTGGTTACAACTCTCTAATAGAAATGTACGGGAAAAAAATCGATAATAAATAATAAAATTGTGTTGGTTAACACATAACATTAAACATTTAAACACGATAAGCAATAGAAGACAGTTTCGCACGGCCCCATTGAATTTTAAAAATTAAAAAAATCAGACCGATTTAAAAAATATATATATATATATATATATATATATATATATATATATATATATATAAAATGTAATAAAATAAATGAATTTAAAATAAAAGTAAAAAAAGATGTATATTACAAAAATTTAAAAAAATAGAACCGACTTTAAAAAACCACTGAAAATTAAAGAAGTATCATTTTAAATGATCTTTGAAATTTGGCTTACTGAAATCGGCGTCAAGCTAATACACATCATTAAATATGTATTACGTGTGGTGTTAGACTATATATGTCTTTCAGGAGTATGAATTCGAAAAAAAAAACAACTAATATCAAATGCATAGTACCTAATAATCAAACAGTAGTTTAACGCCGACTTCAGTAATAATTTTTTATATCGTTTAAAATGTAATTTTTTTATTTTTCAGTGCTTTTTTAAGGCGGTTCTGTTAGTTATTCTAATACCTTGGTATTTGGTAAGGTATTTCGTAGCGGAACCTTTACAGTTTCATCTGATGACATTTACAGCCAACACACAATTTATTAGACTGCCATGGCTGTTTGATAAAAATTCCCGTAGCACGTAAATAAAGAACTGCTAAAATCCAGGCGGATTTAAGAAAATTATCTGTGAACTTACTTGCCCGTTGTCACTCAGAATAAATAGGCTTCTCAGCCTCCATAATCCGCATATGTCTAACAGCTCTCGAATCGATACGTGGTGCGGTTCGGCATGATGTTAATGACACAGTAGATCCTAGAATATGAAGTGAGTACACAAGCCTATTAGAAGGCTATGGTATACTAGGTTCGGCTAAAGACACGTCACTAGTGCATTCGGCTTTGCCCAAAGTATAACCATAAATCCAACAAATAGAAAACAAATTTAATGCAAAATTGAATCCCATTGTTCCAAATTAAAATTTGTTGTTGTTATTTAACAGTTGGTAAGTCCGTTTTCACAAATGAATAGTGTTCTCTTTTTATAATTATTAGTATTTATAATAAAATCACTCTTTTAAACTGAACAATTTCTGACAAGAAGTAAAAACATTGCACTTTTTAAAATTGTAAAATTCTTATTTTTGATAATTTGAAAGAAGAATCATTTTCCCGAAAATTTTCCAGCATGCTTACAACTTACATTCACTTTTTCGCTAAAATAGAAAAATTACTAATTTACAATAAGTTTCAACCAGTAAAAGCACTAGATCACCCCTCAAAAAATAGACGAATTTTCATGTTCAGACTAAAAAAAAATTTGATGGTCAAAACGAAAATCTCTGGAATGTTTGCGAAGTTAAATTTCAAATGAATAATTTCAAGTACCTGCTATTTTTTTATTTGGTCGTCAAAATTGGCTGATTTTTTGCAGGAGTATGTTTTGAATGGTAACTTAGTGATTTCTTTAGTTTAGATGAAAAAGTTATAATTTGATGCATCTTGACAGTTCGTAAAAATGTCACCTTAAGAACTTCCAATAAATTGTACTAGATGGGTTAAAAATTCCAAAATATAGAGTCTAAACTTTAGTTTCAAACAAAATGGTATACAGGTTTATATAAGAAAATTGTGTTCCACTTTGCCACTTGTCAGTTCCGTATTTTTAAAAGATTGTTTGATTTTCGATTTTTTAAAATTTAGTATTACAAATATTCTACATTTTAGTGCTGAACAAGTCAATATGCGCATTTTTTATTACTTGCTATGATTACGAAATTCTAAACTTGACGAAACAATTATTTAACAACCTAACAGCCCTCATCATTAATTTGGGCATATCTCAAAAACCTAAATTACCAAGTTTTAGCTTAATTCAAAGAAATTGTTTATTTTTCTCGAAGAGACCTGATTATTATGACTTAAAAGAAGAAAACACTAGCCTCGGTCTCAGTCAGATAACGTTTTTAAAAAACAATATTTAAAATGTTACAGGTGTTTTGGACTTCCGGTCATCATTAGACCTTAGTGGCTGTTTACACTATATGTTAAAATTAAAAACAGCTACACATTTTTATTTGAAACCAACACTGTCTGTTAGTTAAGAATTTTACATAGGAATATTCAGAATCTTATAAAATATCGTAACGTTAAAGTGTCGGTTGCCCCTTTTTCTAATAGAGTTTTTAAGAGGAAACTTGTTTCATTGGTAAACTAATAAAAAAAACAACAACGAGTTTCTAAGAACCAACCTCTGCGGGAAGTTCAATTTAATTTTTTTCTTGAAATTAAATCGGCAATTAATTCACCCTACAAATACGCAAATTTCGTTTACTGTTTCTGAGATTCCCACGAGTTTAATCGAATGTGGGACAGGCTGTAAATAGTCAAAAATTGAAATTAGTAAAATTAGACTTCGTGCCCTAAAAAAACGGAAAATTATAGTTTGCTTATTGTCCAAAACATGTTTTGAGAAGAACAAAGATATTTCATATTTTGAACATTCATTAAGATTAATACAACATGGCGAAAAAATAGGCTCAGGGTGCACCCAAATTACTTTTTAATTACATTTAATGGATCAAATTTCCAGGCATTATATTAAAGAATTTCCACTTTACCACGAAAACTTTTTATTAGAAAAATATTCAAAATTCCGCCATTTTTAATTTATTTTTTTTAAATACTTTCTAAATAATTAATCCGAATTAGTTAAACCATTTGGCTCTGCCACTGGCAATCGGTGTATAATCATAAACAAAATAAAATCACTTTAAAAAATGCCATAAAAAGTGAAAAATGATATTTTATTCCACCTTGAAAATATTCTAATTGTTCGTAAAGAGTTTTCTGTAGACTCGACAAAAAAGAATGGACCATACATGTTAGTTCTTAAAAGTTCACATCACACCTACTTTTGGTGAATCTTTAACGTTCTCTTGATATATATATCAAGATCTTCTAAACCCCAAATTCTTCAATTCTGTTTATTCACTAGTTCATCCGATATGACTTTGATTTCCAGGAAGATTTAAAAGCTGTCGGCACATATTTTCTCGGAGTGGATAATTAATTTCCTTAAGATCACGAAAATTTTGGATCTGATTTAATTAAGAATTAAAGAACCTGTGTCATAATGTCATGTCTTTGTAATTAAATAGTGTTTAGTTTCCATACAATTTCTGAAGAAGGTCGAATCAGACCTAAACGTCAAATAAATATCTCTTTCCTTCTACACGAACCTTAATAAAAAAACCAAGAAAATGAAAACCTAGAAAATATATGAAAATGAAAACCTAGAAAATATATATTCAAGTTACAGTCCAAGAAAATCTGAAAAACAAAAAAACAAAAAAAATATATATATATATATATATATATATATATATATATATATATATATATAGATACTAAAAATCTATAAAAATGCGCTCTCACACATCTTTACCAAAAGTTCTTGGCCGGAAAACATATATGTATAATACAGAAATATATAATTTCTGCAGGTGCAAAAACGGCCTAAAAGAAGAATTGCTTTCGATTATGTCACCGGGTACCCTCCTGCGATCATGATTTCTGGGCCTCTACCCTCATCAGGCAGGCTTGTACCCAGGGAGATCTGAAATAACAGATTGCTCGATATGACAAAATCGAAACGTCTATCATACTGAAACAGTACTACAAGTTAAACGTAACATTTAGCACCACCTATCGGGGCTCCGGTGATTTCCGGCTGCAAACCCATAGGTAATTTAAAAAGCATGCACTAGCACCATCATGCGGAGAGTAGATACTAAAAATCGATAAAAATGCGCTCTCACACATCTTTACAAAAAGTTCTTGGCCGGAAAACATATATGTATAATACAGAAATATATAATTTCTGCAGGTGCAAAAACGGCCTAAAAGAAGAATTGCTTTCGATTATATCACAGGGTACCCTCCTGCGATTATGATTTCTGGGCCTCTACCCTCATCAGGAAGGCTTGTACCCAGGGAGATCTGAAATAACAGATTGCTCGATATGACAAAATCCAAAACGAAACGTCTATCATACTGAAACAGTACTACAAGTTAAACGTAACATTTAGAACCACCTATCGGGGCTCCGGTGATTTCCGGCTGTAAACCCATAGGTAATTTAAAAAGCATGCACTAGCACCATCATGCGGAGAGTAGATACTAAAAATCGATAAAAATGCGCTCTCACACATCTTTACCTAAAGTTCTTGGCCGGAAAACATATATGTATAATACAGAAATATATAATTTCTGCAGGTGCAAAAACGGCCTAAAAGAAGAATTGCTTTCGATTATGTCTACCCTTCATGATTTCTGGGCCTCTACCCTCATCAGGCAGGCATCTGAAATAACAGATTGCTCGATATGACAAAATCGAAAACTCCTGCATACTGAAACATACTACAAGTTTCTAGCACCACCTATCGGGTAGCTCCGTTGATTTAAAAAGCATGCTGCCATCTACCATCATGCTCTAAAAATCGATAAAAATGGCTTGTTTCCAAAAGATCTGAAAAATAACAGATTGCTATATATGACAAAATCGAAAACGAAATGTTACGTTTAACTTGTAGTACTGTTTCAGTATGATAGACGTTTCGTTTTCGATTTTGTCATATCGAGCAATCTGTTATTTAACAGATCTGTTTGGGTACAAGCCTGCCTGATGAGGGTAGAGGCCCAGAAATCATGATCGCAGGAGGGTACCCTGTGACCTAATCGAAAGTACTTCTTCTTTTAGGCCGTTTTTGCACCTGCAGAAATTATATATTTCTGTATTATACATATATGTTTTCCGGCCAAGAACTTTTGGTAAAGATGTGTGAGAGCGCATTTTTATCGATTTTTAGTATCTACTCTCCGCATGATGGTGCTAGTGCATGCTTTTTAAATTACCTATGGGTTTACAGCCGGAAATCACCGGAGCCCCGATAGGTGGTGCTAAATGTTACGTTTAACTTGTAGTACTGTTTCAGTATGATAGACGTTTCGATTTTGTCATATCGAGCAATCTGTTATTTCAGATCTCCCTGGGTACAAGCCTGCCTGATGAGGGTAGAGGCCCAGAAATCATGATCGCAGGAGGGTACCCGGTGACATAATCGAAAGCAATTCTTCTTTTAGGCCGTTTTTGCACCTGCAGAAATTATATATTTCTGTATTATACATATATGTTTTCCGGCCATGGGTTTGCAGAACTTTTGTTACGTTTAAAGATGTGTAGAGCGCATTTTTATCGATTTTTATGTTTTCCGGCCAAGAACTTTTGGTAAAGATGTGTGACAGCGCATTTTTATATATATATATATATATATATATATATATATATATATATATATATATTTTTTTTTGTTTTTTTGTTTTTCAGATTTTCTTGGACTGTAACTTGAATATATATTTTCTAGGTTTTCATTTTCTTGGTTTTTTTATTAAGGTTCGTGTAGAAGGAAAGAGATATTTATTTGACGTTTAGGTCTGATTCGACCTTCTTCAGAAATTGTATGGAAACTAAACACTATTTAATTACAAAGACATGACATTATGACACAGGTTCTTTAATTCTTAATTAAATCAGATCCAAAATTTTCGTGATCTTAAGGAAATTAATTATCCACTCCGAGAAAATATGTGCCGACAGCTTTTAAATCTTCCTGGAAATCAAAGTCATATCGGATGAACTAGTGAATAAACAGAATTGAAGAATTTGGGGTTTAGAAGATCTTGATATATATATCAAGAGAACGTTAAAGATTCACCAAAAGTAGGTGTGATGTGAACTTTTAAGAACTAACATGTATGGTCCATTCTTTTTTGTCGAGTCTACAGAAAACTCTTTACGAACAATTAGAATATTTTCAAGGTGGAATAAAATATCATTTTTCACTTTTTATGGCATTTTTTAAAGTGATTTTATTTTGTTTATGATTATACACCGATTGCCATTGGCAGAGCCAAATGGTTTAACTAATTCGGATTAATTATTTAGAAAGTATTTAAAAAAAATAAATTAAAAATGGCGGAATTTTGAATATTTTTCTAATAAAAAGTTTTCGTGGTAAAGTGGAAATTCTTTAATATAATGCCTGGAAATTTGATCCATTAAATGTAATTAAAAAGTAATTTGGGTGCACCCTGAGCCTATTTTTTCGCCATGTTGTATTAATCTTAATGAATGTTCAAAATATGAAATATCTTTGTTCTTCTCAAAACATGTTTTGGACAATAAGCAAACTATAATTTTCCGTTTTTTTAGGGCACGAAGTCTAATTTTACTAATTTCAATTTTTGACTATTTACTTGACTGCTAAATGTTACGTTTAACTTGTAGTACTGTTTCAGTATGATAGACGTTTCGTTTTCGATTTTGTCATATCGAGCAATCTGTTATTTCAGATCTCCCTGGGTACAAGCCTGCCTGATGAGGGTAGAGGCCCAGAAATCATGATCGCAGGAGGGTACCCTGTGACATAATCGAAAGCAATTCTTCTTTTAGGCCGTTTTTGCACCTGCAGAAATTATATATTTCTGTATTATACATATATATATATATATATATATATATATATATATATATATATATTCATATACATATTTTGTTGTTAGGTTTTTTTGGACCGTAACTTGAATATATATTTTATAGGTTTTGACTTTCTTGGGTTTTTTATTAAGGTTCCTATGGAAGGAAAGACGGATTTTTTTCGTATATTTATTTGACGTTTCGGTCTGTTTCGACCTTCTTCAGAAATTATATGGAAACTAAAAATTTTTTAATTACAAAGACAAACCCTGTAGTGTTCTAATAAAGACGTTTATTATTATTCTTTATAATATACTATAATGACGAATTTATGTATTTTACTTTTATATCACTCAACATTAGTAATAATTGGGCTTGATGCTACAACAATTCGAATTTAAAATTTAAAAAATCAAACTCCAAACCAAGCATTCGAATATTTCCTCGAGATTCAGCATTTAAACCTTGAATTTTGAAGTGCCCCAAATTGAGTCACATCCTGTTATTACCAATTCCTATTACTTGTTAGAGAGGATTAAGTTGAATGTTTTTTTTTGAAATTCTTGTCTAAAATATGTATTGTTTTTAGATTGGATCTGCTACCGTCGATGCACAGACTTTCACCGAGGCCACATCTGAACCAGGGATTGCATTTGTAGCAGCGCAATTTGATGGTATCTTGGGGCTTGCATATCCAAGCATATCAGTAGATGGTGTATTACCTTTTTTCTATAATATGATTAACCAAGGTCTCGTTGACGAACCGGTTTTTAGCTTCTATCTTAACAGGTACGTTGTACGTGGAAATAAGCATAACAATTATGGGCATCAAAATTTCGTTGTTCTCCTCTGGGTATGACACAAGTAGTAGAGTTAGTAAAGTTATTAATACAATGTATTTTTACCGTATAGAAACAATATATTATTATAAACCCTGTATTTTCACGCTTTGACTTTGACTTGTAGACGAAAAAAAAATAGATTGTGACGCAATTTTTAGTACCTGTAGTTGGTCTTTGAACTCTGGTGCACCTCTCCAAATTCAAACCCCACAAACTGCCACTGATATTGTCCTTATATTTTAGAGACGAAAATGGAGTAATTGGTGGTGAACTGGTTCTAGGAGGGTCAGATGCAAACTACTACGAGGGAAATTTAACATATTTAAATGTTGACCGCCAGGCATATTGGCAAATTAAAGTTGACGGTATTGAATCGGGTAATGCTACTTTCTGCAACGGTGGTTGTGAAGCTATTGTCGATACAGGTAAGCAGAACCATAATGCATTATTTTCGTCTAAATTAGCCAGTTGTGGTCAATTGATTTAAAGGTTTACCTGTATCCCATATAGTCATGTTGTCTCAAGTTATTTAATGTTATTACTTTTATTTAATGAAAATGTTTATTCTACTTGCTATGGAAATCGGGCAAACTAAAAAAAGTAGTTGAGTTCAACTACTAACTACAAGTACTTACTTAGCAGTTAAACTACGTTTGCCAAAAAGTCGTTAAAATACTAACTACTAGTAGCTAGTAGTTAAAATTTCGATTACAATGTTTAATAAAAAAAGTGTGATACTTAGGTATATTATTCATTTCATTATTCATTCTTCTCTGTTTCGTAAATTTTTAATTTTTTTGTCTCTTAAATTTTTTACCAGGCATGTGCAAGTGTATCAATATAAAATGATAATGCCAAAGAAATATGGAAAATTTCCATATTATCTACTTAATTAAATATTGAAGGGTAGGTAATGTGTTCATAGAAATTCCAGACCTGTAATAGAATGAATTTATCTTTTTGATCGTATACCAAAATATTGAGAAAATAGACTTTATGGACTTCTTTTATAAAACATGTTGTTTTATTTATGAGTGTCAGATGAGAATGATGATATCATGATATGTTTTAAAATTATCACTATGAGCCCTATTTTGTCGTGATTAGCTAAAACGCGATAACTGCGTAAAACAAAAATTACAAACATTATACTTACATGACCCAAAAACACATTGAACATAACATTTAGCTGTCGTAGGTACAAAAATGTTAACTAAAACTGAATTTGCCAGCTTTCAACCTCTCTGCAGATAAGGCGGTTTGAATAATCAAGGCAGTATTCGGGTGCACATAGGTTTGCCAACTTTTGAAGATTAAAAGAAAGGACACAAACGAAAAAATTTGGCAAATAGAAAATGATATATGGAAGCTTGGTTTGGCTTTTAATGGCTCTGATTATGAGTACAGGGTGGCGCACGTAAGATGATCAAACCGCTTTATGTTAAAAGCTAAATTTTGGCATACAGGTTGTAGGATGTGGAGATTCTTTAAGAAGGGATTTTTCAAAAATCAAATTTCAAGAGGATAAAACTGCCCCTCAAATATTACAATATGTTTTATTTAAAAAACGGAGTTTTTCAAAAAAACGCTTGAACAGGTATATTTTATTTGTTTGCATATTTTTTAAAAATATATACAGGGTTTTTGAAAGAAAATGCAATAAAAAACGTGGTTTATAAACAGGTGATTTTAGTATGTCTTAATATCCTTTTCGTAAACGCCATACGTGAACGAAGTCGCGGGTACTGGCTAGTATGTGTTTAATTCAGGAAAATAATTTAAGGAAAAAATGTCTCAAGTAAAAATGTGGACCTTTCGCATAATTATTTAAGTAATAGCAGAAAAATGGCATTCAAAAATATATGCTATTATTCATGTTGTAGTATGTAAAAAATCGGTAAATTTCCTTTACCCGGAATTTCCTTCTTTATGATTTTTTCCATTTGTTAGGAATAGTCTTGGAATTTAGTTTTGTACATAGTCACAGTATATAATAAAATATGTTACATATACTGTATTTTTAAACTTTTTTATTATCCTATTCTCACGTTTAATTTTTCTGGAGAAATTAAAGTCAATTGAGTCAGTTTTTTTTAATCGCCGATTTTTTAAAAAAAATATTTGACAGCCATTTTGTTACGTCATCTTAAATTAGTACTACGACTTTACCAATTTATCTCTATATCACACTTCATTCTTACATAAAAATTGAAATTAATTTAATAAATATTATTCTCAGCCTGATTTTTTAAATATTTTATTAGGCCGCTATTTTGTTTTGCTATCCTGGATTCATATCAAAATGTTACCAGTTCATTCCTATATAATTTGTGCAAAATTTGAGGTAAATTGGATAATTAGTTTTTTTAGTAATAATTTTTTTAATTTTCTAAATTGTTTTCGTTGACGATCCTCTTGATTTTATATTAGAGTGGTGTATTATTTGAGGTTAGGATCCAGTCTGTTCAAATGTCTTTTTTTAAATTGTCGACGTTTCGCAACTTTATTGTTGCATCCTCAGGATACACATATAGATTCTATATCCTGCGTGAAACCCATTATTTGAGGTTTTATCTACTTCGTTGGGCGCAAAATTTTCCCAGATACTAAGTTTTTTTGGCATCTATAGACGCTAAAACGTAAAGATATATAAAACCTGAGAGGGTAATTTTTTGACGATTACAAACAATTTATTTGGCCCCTATTTTGTTCCGCCATCTTGAATTAGTAACACAGTTTTACTAGCTGCTCCCTATATTACAATTTGTTATAGCACATAATTTGAAATCAATCCATTAAGTAGTTTTTTCAGGCTGAAGTTTTTTTAAATTATACTGCTATTTTGTTCCGCCATCTTGGATTCATATCAAAATTTGACCAGTTAATTTCATCAGAATACTTGATGTTTAAGCGAAATTTGAAATAAATTGGATAAGTAGCTTTCACTAGACCTCAATTTTGTTTTGCCATAATGGATTTTTACCAAAATATTACCAGATCATCCCCATATGCCTCTTAATTTTTGGTCAAAATTTGAAGTCAAACAGGTTAATTTTTAATTTTGAATTGGCACCACAATTTTACTAGTTGACCGCTGTACCACAATTAGCTATGGCACACAATTTGAAACCAGTCCATTAAGCAGTTTTTTCAGGCTGAATTTTTAAATATTTTATTAAGCCGCCATTTTGTTCTGCCGTCTTGGATTCGTACCAACATTTTACCAGTTTATTCCAACATAATACTTTGATGTTTGTGCAAAATTTGAGATAAATTGGATAATTTGTTTTTAATAGCATTTTTTGTAACATTTCACTAGGCCGCCATTTTGTTTGATAAACATTTGAAGTCAATCGGATAAGTAGTCCTTAAGCTATGCCACGAATTGACAGACAGACAGACCGACCGAATTGTTAAACATATTTTTTGGCATCTAGGGTCACTAAAACGTAAAGTTGTATAAAACCTAAGAGGGTAATTTTTTTAACATTACGGACATTTTATTTGGCTGCCATTTTGTTCGGCCATCTTAAATTAGTACCACAGTCTTACTAGTTGATCCCTATACCACAATTACTTATGGCACACAATTTGTAATCAATTAAGCAGTATTTCAAAGGGTGTTTTTTAAATATTTTATATTTTATCCGCCATCTTGGATTCGTACCAAAATGTTACCATTTGATTGCAACATAATAATAATAATAATAATACATTTATTATCTAAACCACAATACATCTTTGATATAATGATATTGATTTTATACAAATGTGAGCCAACGTGGTTAAACAATGGGCCTAAGAGGATTCAGACATCCTGTAGCAAGACAAGGATACTGTTCAAGCCCTTAAGTAATATTAACAGGTAATAAATTAATTAGACTACAC
Source organism: Kuschelorhynchus macadamiae (assembly GCA_030620095.1). Classification (NCBI taxonomy): domain Eukaryota; kingdom Metazoa; phylum Arthropoda; class Insecta; order Coleoptera; family Curculionidae; genus Kuschelorhynchus; species Kuschelorhynchus macadamiae. The sequence continues at coordinate 400,543 of JAUTXW010005454.1, forward strand.
TAAATTAGGTACTAAAAAATAACTATGTTAAAAATTTGGATGTGAAGAGCACAAATATATATAAAACAACTTAGATTAAATAAACAAGTAGATAAAATTATAAAATTTTGGTTTATAATATGAATGACATTGCGCAGTCGGAGCCGGAGCTACTGCAGAAGTAGCCGCCGTTTCTTAACTATTTTTTTATAACTAACCTCAGAGAGTGAAAAGTCGGAAGCTTGCATAGAGTTTACAGTGGTAGCTATATTATACGAAAATGATCTTTTAAAAATGTCTTTTCGTTGCTGCGGCACTGTAAGGCCGCTGCACAAATTTACGTTATGGGCACTTGCTCTGAATGATATTTTGTTATATAAGTATTGAGGTAGTTTATATTTGATTACTTTGAAATAAAATCATGACATATGCAACCTACATCTATTAAACATATTTAACTACTTGGATTCAGCGAGGTAAAGTGTTATATAGGTTCGCCTTTTAAATCCGTGTAGCAACCTCAAGCAAGAGTTCTGAACTTTTTGTATGCGGTATCTATAAGCAGCATCAAGGTAGGGGTAATAAACGCTAATACAGTGATTAAAGTGGGAGAGTACTAGAGCATCTCAAAGGAGTTTGCGAGTCTCCCGGGAAAAATAATACCTATGAGAATATATAAGCTTAAGATTGCTATACGCAATTCTCAGCTTCGATACTACATGTTCTCTAAAGCGAATATTAGAATCCAGCGTTAGACCCAGTATTTTACAGGTCTTGCTAAATGGTAAAACTACATTCTCAAGTTTGATTTCTATGCTGCTCTTAACGAGATCGATTTGCCGCTGATTGCTAAAAACGATTGCTGTTGATTTATTGGGGTTAAGTTTAAGCAAGTGATCTGACGCTAAAGCATGAAATATAGACAAGTCAGCGTTAATTAATGCTTATGCTTCCGCGATTTTATTTTCTGTAAATCACTGTATATCATCTGCATAAAAGCTGTACGGTAATGAAGGGTCTTATAAAAATTTAAGGTGTATAGTGTATGCAAAAGCGGGCCTAAGATGCTGCCCTGTAGAACGCCGACAGGGACATCTAAACTATTCGAGTAGTGTCTATCATAAACAACTTGCTGAGTTCTACCAGAGAGAAATGATTGCAGAAATAGACTTGCATTATTGCTAAAGCCTATAAAGTGGAAAATCGAGTAGAGAATGATTGAACATATCAAATGCTTTGCTGAAATCAAGTGAAATTGGAATATTAATCTTATTCTCATCTAATCCTCTAAGTAAGTCGTTGGTTATATCTGCCAAGGCATTCTCACAGCTATGATTCGGTCTAAACCCTGATTGTTTGTTAGGTAATATATTATGATTGTTTAAAAATGCACGAATTTGATTTTCCATTATTTTTTCAAGGACCTTAGATAAAGTCGGCAAAATACTAATGCAACGCAGGTGGCTATAGTCTGTTGGATTATTTATATTAGGCAAAGGTATTACCTCAGCCATTTTCCATTTAGAAGGAAAATATGATGTTAATATGCACTGGTTTATAATGTGAGTAATAACTGGAATGATAAATGGACAGCAAATACGAATCATAGTTCTGTTTATCTTTTCCGCCCCAATAGTTTTTATAGTATTATATAGTTTCTTTATTATTTCCAATATTTCAATCTCGTTAGATAATACAAAATCAAAGAGTTCGATATTATTATCTAATCTGTTTGAGTTATAGTACTGCAGAATTTCTTGTTTCAGAGAGTTGTTATTAGCTACAGAATTAATAAAATAATGATTAATGCTATCCGGATTGCCAATGCCCCTTTTGATCAGAATTTTTTAATTTTGTACGCAAATATATCTTTTTCGCTTCTTATTGCCGACGTTGTGTAGTTTCTTAATAGCTTGTAATATTCGTAATGCGCTGGATTGTTTGTTTCTTTAAACCTTTTAAGAGCTTTATTCCGTAATTTATGCATAAGTTTAATATTTTCTGTTATCCACGGGGCATATCCATAGTTTCTATTTTTGCGAAATTGCTTTACGGGAGCATGTTTATTAAAGAGTTCTAAAATTAGAGTGTTTAGATATTCTAATTTTTCGTCTATATTCGATAAATAAAATAGCCTGTGCCAATCTAGGTGCTGAAGATCTGTGTTAAATTGTTCAAAGTTTATGTTTTTTATTGACCTATAGAAAAAGATTACAGGTGTATCTCGCGTTTCACTTAATTTGATTTTTATAAATGTTAGGAAATGATCCGCTATATTTGCGTCCCTAACTCCCGATTTTTCTACATCATTCCTGTTGGTAAATATTAAATCAATTAAGGAGGCGGAATACAAAGATAGATGGGTAGGTTCTTTAATAACTTGAGATAATTGAAATGTAGAAAAAATACCCTCTAAATAAGAACTATTATGTGAATAAATATTAAGCATGTCAATGTTAAAATCTCCTAGGGAAATTATGTTATCATACTCGGAGTATAGATTCGATAGAATATTCTCTAGGTTGGAAAAAAATTGATCGACATTTGAGTTCGGTGGTCTAAAAATAGTACCAATAATAATAATTTTATTATGAAGTTCAACCTTAATCCAAAGAAATTCTAAAAAATCGCAGTTAACCGATATAAGTATCTGACTTACAATGGTGTTTCTGATACATATGCCGACATCACCTCCTTGTTTGTTATGACGGCTTTGACCAAAAAAATTATAAGAATTGATATTTACAGCAGCCTCGTTAATGCCTTACATTAGTACAAATTTATATTACTTCATCTAAACAATATTAATAAATATAATAAATAAATAACCAACCAAAAATCCAACAAATGAACAAACAGCAGTGAAACAAATTAAATATAACTGGTCCGCAGAGGGAAATATTATCGGCAAAAAAGAAATTAAAAAAGTGTAGATGTACATATATAAATAAGAAGAAGAAAGATGTTAATTTAGTTCTAAAGCCTGTACTATAATTGGATAAGATAGAGAAAAAAAGTACATACAGCCGTAACAAAAGTATGTATGTATATGTATATCTAATTTTAGTTTTAAGATATGTTACCTGCAATAAATTACTAAAATTAATACCTGATAATGAAAGCAAACAGATTATGAATATATTTTTTGAAACCTGTTTATTCAAAATAGACTTGTAAAAAATGAATAAAGTCTTAATCAAAAGTTATCAACGTAAACATGTAAGAAAAAATGATATTATATATCTTATTTATTATTAATAAAAGGACAAAAACAATCCAAAACTTTTAGAGTATTTAAAAAAAATAATAGTACCTAAAATTAGTACAACATACAATTAAAGCTGAATACAATATATTTAAATTTAAAAACAAAGAACGGTTAATTGTATATGAAGTTTCAAAAATATTTGCGATATTTGACACAATAAATGTATGCTCAATAAAGGATGTAGTATTATTGATAGATTTAAATAGTTTTTACTCGCAGAAGGAAGGATAAAAAAGGTAGGATATTTCAATATCTAGTGATTGCTACAAACGCCTTATTAGTAATGCAGTGGACGCCTGGGATAAGACCGTATGCATGATAAGCACAAAATATTGTAGTTTCTTATTTCTTTACGGAGGAACGAGTTGTCACTGAACCAAAGCTTCCCAACCTTGATTTCTTGGTTTGAACAGTAGGAGTTAACGGTTTTATTACCTCCCGTTCGCTTATTCCTTTTTTGAAATCTTCCCTACTATGTGCAGTACTACTTGTGCTGGAACTATTATCTGAATTTACTTCTTGATCTATGGTTGCTTCTACTTCTACTATCTCAGTTGCTGGTATCTTAAAATCAGGTAATGTACTAATTTCTTTTTCCGCACGAGGCTTTGGCGTTGATTGGCTATTCGAATAAGGTATAATTTGCGGCGATGCCTGATCTTTATTATGATTCATCAGATGCAACTGCTCTATGGTGTAGATTTCCTCATTAACAAGTAGTTTGTTATTTTGTATAATCTTTGCAGTGTAGTTTTGTGTCCTAGCTAACTTTAATTGTTCTGTTAAGAGTTTTCTATTCTGACAGTCCTGATAGCAGAGGTCATGTGCAATGAAGATTTTAGTTTTTTTGAGTTTGTTACTGTTACTTAGTAGTTTTCTCTTTTTAAGGAATGATACAAATTCAACTTTAATTGGTGTTCTCCTGTCCGATTTTACGTTCTGCAGCAAATAGAGGTTATCAATATCACTATCAACTATCTTGATTCGGAGTTTTTCATGAAAAAAATTTAGCACAAAATCTAGTAAGGTTCCTTGTTTGGTATTATAATTAGCCCCAAAAATAATAATGTTATTTTTACTTAATTTTTTTTAAAGTTCCAATTGTTTATTCTCAAGATCAGATAATTTTTGCCTTAAGGATCGTATTTGGAGATTCTGATCTTCGATTTTCTCCAGTATCTTTAAATTATCTTCAGCAATATGGCGTTTAAGATCTTCTGTTACTTTAGATGCTGAACTTTCTATTGCAGAAACCAAAGTCGAAATAAGTTGTTGGCTAGCCAAATCAGACATACTATGAAGCAATTCGTGAAATATGTTCTCTCCACTCAGACGTGATTTAAATAAATGTAGGCTAATTATTTTACCTATACTGTTTGCTCTTAATGTTATATAGATGTTGAGTTACGCTGTTATGAGTTTATGTATTTTGAACCTCTGATTTTTACCTTTAGAATTCGACTTGGTTATTTCGAGCACTAAAACCACACAAAAACATATTTATAGAAGCAAACTTTTATACATATGCATGTGTACTTGCAGTGGATCATCTTCTCAATAATACTTGATGTTTTTGCTAAATTTGAGAAAAATTGGATAAGTATTTTTTTAGTGATAATTTCACTAGCCTGCCATTTTGTTTCGCCATCTTGGATTTTTACCAAAATGTTACCAGCTCATCCCCAAATGACCCTTAACCAAAATTTGAAGTCAATCGGGTAAGTAGTTTTTTAGCCACGCCGCGAACAGACAGACCGACGGAATTGAGAAAACATGTTTTTCGTAATCTAGGGTCCCTGATTTTTTCACAATTACAATTCTTCCCTTTTACGAGGGAAGTAAAAAAGAATACCATTTGGGTAATTGTATGTATTCAATATTTATGGATAGTACCTATATAGTAGTTAACTGTAAGTTTATTTTCACATTTTTTCTAAATTATTAATTGCAAACATTGCATATTTACCTTTTGTTTTGATTATGTATTATTTTTAAATCACGTGTTTTGTTTGAAAATTTTGAAATAAAGTCATTTTATGTTAACTGTGCTTTTACTTTTCTATGCTTTTGTCATTTCAAACAAAATAAAAATCTTTTATGAACAATATTGTTCTTTAATTTGTAATAAAAAAAGGTATTTTACAGGGAAAGTCCCTCACATGGTGTACAGAGTATCCCAATTTCTAGGGAGACTATTGGGAGAAGCTATACGAGGAAAGGTTTAAATTGTGGCAAAGTTCCGCAATTTTGTTCTCAATCAAGTGTCTTTTGAAAGTGAGGATATTTCATTTCAAATTTTTGAAAATCGTAATTAAAAAGATATTTTTAAACAAATGCCATATCATCACAGACACAGACGATTCATCTCCGAACGATCATCATAAACTTTGCTTTTTAAATAGTCAAAAATGTTGTCTTCCTAATAAACGCTAATTTTAATTCTAAATCGAACAGCATATCACACTCAACATTGTTTCGATGTTTTTCGGACTAAAAAAACATCATCAATGCTAGTTAATAATTATTGTGGAGGAACGGAATGCACGCGTCAGGTCAAAAATGCAATTACCTTCGTTATCTTGAAGCGGAGAAAATGTGGCAATGGAAATGTAAAATTTATTTGCCTCTACCTCTTTCATTATAATCAGAAAAGAAGTTTCTAATTTAAAAACATTTCACTTTGTTTTTGTTTTACTCCGGAAGTTATTTAAAAATCCATTCTTATTGTCATTTTTTCTCGTCGACAATATGTCGTGATTAGATTTCTGTTCCTAATCACAAATTAGCAAAGATGTAACAGAAGGGTTTTATTAGTCAGAAACACTGGAAAAAAGCTCGAATTTGGGACAGCCTGTACCGATACATGCCGCCTCCGCGCGCTGACGACCATCACAGCGAGAGCCGAAAGAATGCGAATAGGTGTTTTATGCGTTTGCCGCAGAACGGCTCCAACTTACAGTACTCGAAACGTAAGGGAAGCACTGTCACAAATTCGCCCATTAGGTTGAGTTTATTTTTTCTTCCTTCATTCAACACTATAACACATTAAATACCAGTGTTGGGCATCATTTATAAAAATTCCCAAAAGTGACCATATAAGTGAGCTTTCATGACCGCGTCATAAATGACCAGTCGGTTGTTACATATCGTTAGGATGATTCGTTTTTTGTTAATCAATGTTCCATTTGTGGAATTCCGCAGAAACTTAAAAAAATGTTTAGTTGAAATGAAACTGTATTATTATGATATAATGTTCGATATACAGTTTTGAACGTATCATTTTAAGGCTCTAGTGAATGCCCAGTATAATTGTTATAATATAAGAATTTTGTTTAAGCAATATTCTATACTAATTGAAGTGATGTAGTAACAAACACTACTAGTAACTTGCAACGTTTGGACCTCACAGTATTAAGGGCTTGAAGGTATTTTGTGTCGAAATTTGTCCCATTCGATATCGTTAAAAGCCTACTATCAGTATTTGTAATTTCCTGAGCCTAGCGTTGAATTTAAAAAAATGCAAATTTTTTGACAACCGTTAACTTTAGGTACAGCCATTAACTTTAGGGCATACTGATATAAGAAAACAGAGAACTGTTTAAAAATAGCTTATTCTAAAGTCTAGAGCAAATACTCTGTTGCTCAAAAAATATACAAAAAAAATGCTTCATTCAGTTCCTTAGTAGATCTTTTATACCATAATGGTAGTGATATATATCTTACAGAGTGACAAAGATGTAATTTTTATATAAATCGATTTTTCGAATAAAAACGGTCAATTTCGATTTGCACAAAAACCAGAGAAAATTTGAAAAAATTTAAGGGACTAAAAATACCCTAAATTAAGCACATGATCTGAAAATCGAAAAATATATAGGGTGTTCCATTTAAAATAAAAAAGTTGACACTGAGCTATGCAAAACGAGTCACCCTGAATGTACAAAATATTAATAGAATAAAAATATAAATTATATGAATGAAATAACTTTTAACAAATACCCTGTATGTATTTAATTTTAATATAATTCCTGCCTGGAACATGTCATGCAGCGCCGCAAACAAAGATAGCGACTTCTCTCTTTTTAGAACTCTTCAGGTCGCCATAGACTAGATAAATATAGAAAGATAGAGAGTATGGAGGGGTGACTTGCGCCAACCTATTACTCAGGCCTCTCAGGTGCCCATTGTAACCTCCTTCGGAGTTTTACTCGTCGAACCAGCCAGCGGCATTGATGTATTTCAGCACCGTAGCGGCCGAGCATCCTTCGATTGTGTACATTTCTAGCCGTCTTTCACCCATAATGGAATCTCTGGTATTTACAAAAGCTGGGCAGTAACAAAGAACAGGTTCAGCAGTCTCGTCGTCCTCGTTGCATCCCCTACAACTTGGATCCGGGAAGACGCCCAAAGTGTGAAGGTGTTTGTTTAGCTTACAGTGTCCCGTTAGCATTCCTACCAGTTTTCTAAGATTTCGTCGAGAGAGCCCGAGGAGGTACTCTCTTTTAGAATCTTTGTTGACTGTTCGTTTATCTTTAGATTGATCGCCTTAGAGGATAGCGGCGCCAAGGGCTCAGGGCCGCATTGTTTGCCCTTTGCTCCGTTACGCGCCAACCTATCTGCTCTTTCATTTCCTGCGATTCCACTATGTCCCTTAATCCAGGACACTGTGACCATATTCCACTGGGAAACCAGCATCTGGTGACACTCAAGGATCAGTTTGGATGTTATTTTATTCTTTTTTAGGATTTGCAAAACTTGTTTGCTGTCTGTGAGCCCAAGGCAAAGGCACATAATGGAATCACAAAAATAACTACTTCGCTGCCTAATACCATGACCGGCATTGAAGTACACTGTTGATTCCTGACTTTTGTTGGGAGAAATAAGGATACCATGATCCCTGTCTGGGGCAGGTCCTGCAATGCCACAAGCGCATTGAGCTCATCAAGCCACCATAGACTAGCGAGCCCCATTTAGGGCGAAGACACAAAATGGAATTACAGAAACAACTACTCTGCTGGCTAGTGAACGTGAAACAAAAATTACATTAACATATTGAAACCTAACAAACTAAACAAAATCGAAAGAAAACACATGCAATGTCAGTTTTCACTAACCACTAAATGTGTATCGGAAAACAAAAGACAGAACAAGAAACAAATGTAATTATATTAAATCTTAATACACATTAATAAACATTAAAATCTTCATTTTATTGATAACCTATATAAATGTAACAATAATTTAAAAAACATTGATTGACCTCAGACTACCAGCACACTTTTAAAAACTAAAACGAAACGATAGACATGTTAAATTCAACAAAACCACCAATGAAAACTTTTTTGTAAGAAAATGGGTAAATACAAGTAGTTAAACTGCATGAAGTAGTTAATAACACTTTAAATTGTTAATTCAATAAAAGTAGTTTAAATATTTTTGAAAGTAGTTACAATACAAAAAATAATAAAACTACAAAAGTCGGTAAAACTAGTTATTAAACACTTTTTTAACTACTTTTTATGAAAAATATTTTCATATGATTACTTTTCCTACAAAAGTAGTTAACTATGTAGTTTAACTACTTTTGTAGTAAAGTACGCCCAGCTCTGTAGCCTAAATATTACAGTTTTTTTGTTTCATGAAGCACCCCGTAGCTCAATAAATACACAAACTAGATATTTATTTTCAAAAAATCAACCAACTCATTCGTATCCAGTTGCGCCTATTGGTGTTTTTATGTTATTTAAAAAAAAAGTAGGACAACAAAGGTAGTAAAATTAACAGAAGATATTCACTATATTTAATTTAGATGAATCAAGCAATGAAAATCAAAAGCAATGTATTCCAGGATTTTTTTAGTGCCTCCTTCTTATATCCTATCGATTACAACTTAAAAAATGGCAAGTCTTGGATATCTGTTGATAGGTAAAATTACACAATATTGAAAATCCATGACCAGAGATGTAGTTAGGTACAAGTCGCTCTTTTCCCAAAATGCGTTCAGTTGCCAAACTTTACTTCTTCAGATGTAATATGAAATGAAATAGGTATAACAAAAAGTAAACTTAAATTTATTAAATAATATGAGTAACAGGTAACCCCAAAAACGTGTAACCATTCTTGATGCAGAAGAGGTAATTTATAATAGTTTCTTTTTACTTAGGCTAGCTTGTTTTAGCACAAGCATTTTAGATAATCGCTTGGCAAACCTGAATTTTAAAGGAATAATGTTTTAAGGTACCAGTCTTATTACGGGCCCCAGTGATGAAATTTCATCCTTAAACAAAGCTATCGGGGCGGTATCTATTCTTGGAGAATACTTTATAGACTGCAACAAAATCCCAACTTTGCCAACCATTAGTTTCAACCTTGGGGGCAAGTCCTTTGCCTTGGAAGGAAAAGATTATATTTTGGAAGTAAGGAAAACAGTTAATAAAAGCTGAATGTTCTTGTCCTGTATTTAATTCAACAAAATTACATAAATATATAGGTATATTTGATTTGTGGAATGTACAAGTAAAAATATACAAACTGTAACAAAATCTGGAACGCTGGAACTATACTTAGATTTCCATTGACTGCGGATCCTCTGATGATATCCGTCATGTTGCCAAATCAACAGTTTTTCAGAAATGTATAGCAACTTTTGATTTTTTATAGGACGCCTTATTTTTTATTTGTGTTTAGATTTTATAACAAACCTTTAATGCTCATTTTAAAATAATTTAATCTAAACTTTAAAGTTTTTGAGATTTTTGTGATCAAAAAATAATATTTTATCTTTCACGCTCTGATGGTCATCCCAAAACTTCTACTTGCGTAAATAAGGGTTTAAATAACTTAATTAGTAGAACATTTTTTAAATATCTTAATTAGTAGAGCTGAAACATTTAAAAAATTCAGCAGAAATAAAAACAAAGAAAAGAAAATAAAATAAATTGTGACGGAAAGTTATATCAAATGTTTAAAATGCATTCCATTAATTTCTTGACAGTAAGCTAAATACTGTGAAAAAGCATGCAATTAGAACATATCTATTCGATTATTGGGAAAATCTTTTTGTTTTATAGACCATATTCTTCAGGTGCCCCTACAAAAAATAATCGATGGGATCCAATCGGAAGGCCGAGCTGGCCACTCTTGTACCCCTTCTACCTATCCATCTCCCTAAAAACATTTGTCCTAAATATGGCGTTAATAACGTTCATATGGAGACCTATTATTATTTTGAACAACTTTACGTCGATAGATGTAGATTTTCTTCTATGCTGCGTAAAATATACAAAATCTTATCTCCGCTAGTTGATGGTTTGGGATAGTCAGACTGTGGAGCATTCAGCTGTGTTCATCGTCGATCACCCTAACCTATTATCATTAAAATCTCTATTCTTTTGGATTCCGTTAACAAATTCATATTTTTTACTACGCCTTCTATTAAACCTCAGTGGATTGAATAATGTCAGAATTGACGACTCAAATCATCTATTAGTTGAAACATATACCTTAAATTGTTAAAACATAAACTATAAAAATGTAGATTAAATAATTTTACCAATGAGTATTAAAAGTTTGTTGTAGAATCTAAAGATCAAATAAAAGATGAGGAGTTCCATAAAAAAAAATTAAAGTTGCTATATATTTCTAAAAAAAAGTAGATTTGGCAACATCGCGGATATCACCAGCGGATCCGCCGCAACTTCAAATTTAAGTGAATCAAATTTTATCAAAATCGGAACATCGGTTTTTGATATATTTCAAGTGTTCCAGACTATTGTAATTGTTATAATTTATATATTTTAGGCATCGTTTGTAAATTATATTGTTCCGCTACCCCGCTTAGTGCTATATACAATTGTATTAAAAAGTTGTTATCTTACGTATTTAATATCCGTCAAGCCAGCTCCTTGTAGGAGCCAGCTACAAAATTTCACAGCGGACTAGTTAAATTTTTGACATAATATAAATATATAAGAAAGATAGTTCCAGAATGTTTTCAAGGGCAAAAATATCTTCTTTATGTTAAATTTAATTGCAACAAAATTTTGCAAGCTTTTTTGATAGAGGGTGGCAAACGTGAATCGCGTGGTAAAAAATGCATTTATTTCTAAAAATGCAATATTTATTTTATTATTACATCAACTTTAACGAAATTTTGCAGACAGATGGAGTAATATACACTTAATATATGCTTATTTCCTAGGTGTGGATGAAACAAGAGGAGCGGAATAAAAAATTATTTTTTTTTTTAACTTGAAAGGTAACGAAAACGGGGGATGGATCAATACACCCTTAATATATGGTCTAAATTGAACGAAATTTTGCAGATAGATGGAGCAATATACACTTAGTATATGGTCTTTTCCTAGGTGGGGTGGCAAACGACAGGGGAAAAAAAATTCATTTGTTTTTAAAAATGTAGTGTCTTTCTTACTTTAATTTGATTTTAACGACATTTTGTAGTCAGATAGAAAAATACATACTTAATATAATATGGTCTTTCACTAGGTGGGTGGCAAATGACAGGGGCGAAGAAAAAATTAATTTATTTTTAAAAATACAATATTTCTTTTATCATTACCTCAAATTTAACAAAAGTTTACAGACAAATGGAATAATACATACTTAATATATGGCCTTTTCCTAGGTGGGGTGGCAAACGACCCGGAATGTAATGCCTTTCTTAACTTAACTTAAAATTTAACGAGATTTTGCAGACAGATGGAGAAATACACACTTAATATATGATCTTTCGCTAGGTGGGGTGGCAAACGACGCGACAGGGGGGACTAAAACATTAATTTATTTTTAGAAAAGCAATATTTCTTCTACTATTACCCCAGATTTAAAGAAATTGTGCATACAAATGGAGTAATATACACTTAATATATGGTCTTTTCCTAGGTGGGGTGGCAAACGACAGGGGCGAAGAAAAAAAATGTTTTTAAAAATGTAATGCCTTTCCTACCTTAACATGAAATTTGACGAAATTTTGCAGTCAGATGGGAAAATACATACTTAATATATGGTCTTTCTCTAGGTGGGATGACAAACGATAGAAATAATTTATTATTAATGATATATTAGTCTATTCACTTACAAAAATTCGTTAAATTTCAGGTTAAGGTTATAAAGATATTGCATTTCTAAAAAAGTCCATATATTAGGGATGTATCATGATTCATCTTTTTGCAAAATTTAGTTGGATTTAGAGTTTAGAAAAAATTGATATTGCATGTAAAAAATAAAAATATTTTTTACTCCGCCCCTGTCGTTTGCCACCCCTGCCAGGGAAAGGCAATATTAAGTGTGTATTACTCCATCTGTCTGCAAAATTTTGTTAAATTTAAGGTAATGATTTTTACCCCGCCCTGGTCGTTTGCCACCCCATAGAAAAAGACCATATATAAAGTGTCTGCAGAATTTCGTTAAATTTAAAGTTAAGGTAAGAAATACATAGCATTTTTAAAAATAAATTATTTTTTTACTCCGCCCCGGTCGTTTGCCACCCCGTCTAGCGAAAAACCATATATTAAGCGTATATTACTCCATCTGTCTGCAAAATTTCGTTAAATTTCGGGTAATGGTAAAAGAAATATTGCATTTTTAGAAATAAATAAATTTTTTAATACGCCAATGACGTTTGTCACCCCCCGAAAGAGATTGCATAGTTTGGTTGCAATTAGATTTATCTTTCTTGTATATTTATATTACGTCAAAGGTTTATTTGATCTGCTTTAAAATTTTGTTGATAGCTACAAGCTACAAGAAGCTGGCTTGAAGGATATACGTATTTACGGTTTTTAGGTTATTATGATGTGCGCATAAGCTTGATAGACAACTTGATAAGAGCTGGATCTGTATTAGTCTGTTTTTGTGTTGTCGCTTTTTTGTCTAATTTTATTTTGCGCTCTTTTTGGCACATATAATGCTTAGATTATTTATTTGATTAAAGCAATAAAATAAAAGTATCATTATAACAATCTGTTTTTAAATTAAATAATGCTAATGTTTCTTCTAGGTTGATTCTGGATTGGGCATTTCAGAATGTATATCTGGATTTATGGGCCTTGATGTGGCAGAACCAGCTGGTCCTTTATGGATATTAGGAGATGTTTTTATTGGAAAGTATTATACCGTGTTTGATGTCGGCAACAACAGGGTCGGCTTCGCCTCTTCAAAAATCACGGTATAAACTATTACATCAAGTATATTATAATAAATAAGCAATTTGAAATAAGTGCTGTGTTTTTCTATCTGCATATTGGAAATATATATATATATATATATATATATATATATATATATATATATATATATATATATATATATATATTTATATATATATATACAATAGGTGGCGGTAAGTGTTACACTAGCATGTAGTATTGTTCAAGCCTGAGTGACGAGAAAGAAACTTAGTTGCTATTGGATAACTAACTGTAATTACTTATTTAAAAATTTTAACTTAGAAAATGTGTGACATTTAGGCATGCGACGTGAAAATGTTTACGCCTATCTAAAAGACATCGTCTGGTATCGAATTATATACAAGATCTTGGCAAATATGCAGTATAGAGTAGTTAGGACTATTTTAATTTTGGTAGATTTGTACATTTTTGGCCGCTGATCATAAGTCCGCAGTCACATTATCCTTCATTAAAGTTTACAATCTTATATTCCAGTTTTTGACCTTTTTCTTTTTGCCCAGTTAGCAATTTTATAGTAAACTAAAAATATGTGTAATTTTTATATATTCATCGTGTATTTATTCGTTTTCTTATAAAAATTACGAAAGGAAGCAGAGAAGAATTTGAAATCTGGGTGTATAAAATTGTTATTTTACATGGTGAATATTTCGGAATCAAAACGTCACCAAAAAAATATGACTTCGGATTTGTGATCAGCGCCCCGAAATCAACAAATGTACCAAAAATTGTTAGAATGGGTCAAATTACTCTATATTACATATTTACCGAGATATTTTCTACAGGTTCGTTTTACAGTAAGAAATAACCTATTTTACATGAATAAAATTGAAATGGTGTACGGATAGTTTAGTAACACTTTTAGTTTTTAAATGATTTTCAATGCAATCTTATATACCTCATTACTTTAATTATATTTTTCTAATTATTGATATATTGATAAAATTATATCTGCATCCAAGGTAAAATTTATATATTTGAGTCTATTGCCTATCTCTCCAGTCATATTATTTAGTTAATATACTTTTTACACATATCATTCATATACTTTCAAAAACATCTGTATTCATAAGAATATCAAAAGATACAAAAACGTATATAAACTCAAGGTATACTGATGAATAATTTTATATTTATATGCCGAATTATTTCTCCTTTCCTTTTACTTCTCTCTACGCTCAACTATTTATATATTTCTTATTTCAAACAATGTTTTACCTCTCAGTTATCTTATATTTATAAAAACTAACTTCTTTCTACTTCAACTATTTATGTTCTTAGAACTAAGTTGTCTTCTATTTCATAAAACTAACATCTCCCTTCTCTCAACTGACAATTTTATTTCTTAATAGTTGTGTTATATTTTTTAAAACTAACTTCTCCCTATGTTTAGCTGTCTATATTCCCTACAACTAAGTTGTTATAGTTGGGAAGATAATTAGATTAGACAGACTTTCCTATGATTCTGACAAAAGTAATGAGTTATGTAATGAATATTAACACTTTCAAGTATTAAATGTATCAGAATAGAAGCTAAGCTCCCAATAGATAAAACATAGCTGCCTTGGAGATTATAAGGTAGTTACTAAGTGTAAAAGATATTTAAATCCAGTACGAACCAATCATTCTCCATTCGTGATAAATATATATCTAAAATCCTGTGTCTAACTCCGCTTTATAAAGCTTATCAGTGTAGAATGATCGAATAAATATTTTGAATTCAGTTCAAGCCAAGATATGAGATACTAAAACTTAGTTATGTGGATATTAATTTTAAGTATCAGATTTCCCAATTGACAGCATTTGAAATTATGTATGGTAGAGAATATTAGCAACATTCAAAAAAGAAAGAAAAGCTGTATGATTTCCTGAGCGCTTCAAAATATTAACAACAATAGTCTAGAAAAAACTACCCCTTCTTTACAGAGGTATGAAGAAGACATCTAGAGGTCGAAAAATAAACGAAATATAATTTGAGTTTGAACCTAAGTATTAATGTATATTAATATAAATCCATGTAAATGCTGAGATATTTTTAAATAAAATGTTTATATGGAAACAGTGCATCTTTAATATAATTAACCACCATAATGTGTATTCAACTAGATAAATGTAGCTAAGTAGTGAAGACAAAATAGAAGGAACTATAAATAAAAAGAAGGTAGCAAATAATGTTTCCTTTGACACAGTTCGTTGTCTTCCTTTCCCTCCTTTAATGTTTTTTTTTTACGCTCAGCTCCTATTGGGCCATTTCGTCAGCACATTCGGTGGTATCTAGATTTTTGTCTGGGCTATGCCATATCCTAGATACCTAATTATTCTAGTCTTTTATTTATTAAAGTACCATATATGTGTTTTGATACGTGGTTATTGTTGTGATGTAGATTCTGTTCTTCAAATGATGAAAGTAAGTTAGTGTAGACAGAACAAACAAGGGAATTTCTTATAGACTCTTCTCGATCCTGGGCAACAAGGATCCATATTACACATAGGAGTTGCCACGGTAGGTTAGGATGCGGCAATTGGAAAGTCTTATCTTTTAGCAGTCTCTACATACCAAGGTTATTATATGAAAAGTGTTATTAACTGTCAAAGTTTAATTTTATTGGGACTTAAAAATGTATTCATATTAATTATATTAGTGGAAAGCATGGCAAGAACATTGGTCATGCTGATGGGGGCTTTTATTCCCTCATTTAGGAACGTTTGGTATATCTAATTGTGGTAATTTGTTGATAAGACACTCCAAAAAAATGTGATTTATATTTTCTATTTGTCCGCATTCACAATATGGGCTGTGTTTTATACCTAGTTTGTGAAGGTGTTCATTTGTTAAGCAGTGATTAGTGCGAAGCCTAATTATTAAGGTCAAATGTCTTCTATCTATATATGGGAATTTCTTGTACCATTTTACATCCGGGAAATCTCCTTGTATTTGGGAGTACCATATGCCTTTACTTTGTGCTGTTGTTTTCCATAGGGTCGTATGTTCTTTTTTTGTTATTTTTTACAATAGGTAAAATGTGGGATGAATCAATTGAAATATTTCTTGAAATGTTCAGAAGTCTTCCGAGGTTAACCAGTTTATCTACTTTTTCATTACCGGGGATATTTGAGTGTCCCGGTATCCATGCCAATTTAATGTAGATAATTTGGTTGGCTTCAATAATGAGACTTTTTGTTGTTAGTTCTACCATGTTGTTGAGTGGGTTAGCAGTGATTCTATAAAGTTTTTCGATGTATGGATGATGGTGTATTCCACATGTTTATTCCTGTTAATGTTATTATCCAAGTGCATTCTTAAAAATTCAAAATGTTTTTTATATGGGATTATTGTATTTTCTATTAATATTGGAGGGTTTATTTTTTTACTATTACCCCTAGAGAATATAATTGCCTCGCATTTATTCTGAGATAGGAGGAGGTTATTTGCCATAAGCCAATTATTGATTAAAGATAAAACATGGTTAATTTGTTGTTTCATTTATTGATTTTCCTTTTGTGAGTATAACAAGGTCAACTGCATATCCCATTATTTCAATGTCTTTGTACGGAATTTGAAATAGGTCTCTTATATAGACATTAAAAAGGACAGTACTTGGTGGAAATCCCTGTGGAAGTCCAGTTGTGGCTGTGGTCAGGCCCAAACAGGGTTCCATTATTTTAATGTATATTTTTCTAGAATTCTTAATATTAAATTACAAAGTTCGGTAGGGATCTTAAACTGCCTTTAGAAAAAAACTCATTTTTTTCTAAAGGCAGTTTGTAATATGGTAAGTAATTTTTATTTTCCAGGATCCACTCTAATTAATTTTTTATCATGATTTCCAATGTTTTCAAATAGTAGGATGCTAATGTTATAGGCCTGTAATGTTCTGAAATTTCGAGGTCTTTGTTAGGTCTACATATAGGTAAAATCAAATATTTTTTCCCCGATCTCAGCATTTAGGTAATCATTAGTAATTGTTTAATTTTCTTGGGTAGGTTTTTGATCATAGAGTAAGATATTTCATCTAGTCCAGGAGCTGAATCTTTTTTGGCAATTAATGCAGCATTCAGCTCATACATCTGAAATTCGAAATAGTCATTTACAGGTAATAATAAGAAATTGGGATTTATGTCACAAATCGTCATTTTGGCAAGGATTTCAAGTCTTGTTTTATTGGGAGTTATTTTTTGACTTTATTCCAAACTTCCTTAATGTCTGAGTCTCGATTTAAGGTCGAACAGAATATTACAAATTTGTTTTTTTTTTATTTTGAAAAAACGCTTAAACTTTGCTAATGTGTGTTTTAAGTTTATGTAATTTTCAAGGGTAGAGAAGTTTTTATATATGGCCATGGCTAGTTTTCTTTCTTTTAGTTTTAGAGAACACTCAGTATCCCAGCAAGGGTTTTCAGTTTTTTGTTTCAGCGTATCTTTTGTTTTAATAATGGTTTTATCGGTAGCTTCTTGTATAAGGTCATTTAGTTTTTCAAATTTACTGTAATCCTCTAGATTACTATCCTTACTTACCCTTACCCAATTTGCCTTTGAATATGTTCTTCTTGGTAGATAATGATACATAAAATCATTTTTGATAAAGTAGGAAAGTAGGAAAGTGGTCACTGTATCCACAATCAGAAAGGAGCGGAAAGCAAGGTTCATATTTGTAATGGTAAGATCTATAGGACTCTAGTCATTACAAACCTCTAGGTTGCATTAGTATATTGTAGTCTGGTAGAAGAACCATCCTTTAAAATTGTTAGATCATTTTGATTTATAAAATCGAATAATTCCTGTTTTGACTTCCCCAGCTAGGATGATGAGCGTTAAGGTCACCCATAAAAATGATGTTTTCACAGAGGTTTTTAATTATTTGTTTTAATTGATATCCTAGAATGTTGGATTGATGAGGGACATAACCTGTTGTTATATTAAGATTTTGAATTTTTATAGCTAAACATTGAAGAGATTGCTCGTTTACCGGAAAATCAGAGTTATTTACAGAAAAAATTATATGTTTTTTTCAATTTTTATTCTGGCTTGAGCTACGTTTCATTTATGATGATTATAACTTGATTGTGATCCCAAATAAGAGAGATTAGATTTAATCTATTAGCAACTAAGCTATGCCCATTCCATTCCATTGGTTTGAAAATTGCTCATGCTTCTTTTTTGTTTTGTTTGATTAAATCGGAGCTATTTCCATCATCATTCATGTCCTACTCAGACTTCTCTATAAGCAGTCTGAGTGCATTGAGATTTAGGGCAGTTGGTATTTGTTAAATTAGAGTTATGTGCCCTAACGTCGTGGCCAGCACTTTGCTGAGTGTTCTTTTTTTTGCTTTTTTTTGTCAACGCTTGTTGAAAAGACTTTTTATATTTGCTTGTTTCTTGTTGAGATAAGTATTGTATTTTCAATGTGATTTTCTTTTGTTTTAGATCTAAGGATTGATAAATCCTCGGGGTGGGAAGTGAAATTGGAATGGTTAGTTTCATCTTGTTTGCTTCATAATATGTGATGTTTTCAAAGACCCAGGGGCGGATGGGCCCACCGGGACACCAGGAGATTTCCCGGTGCGCCGGTTCCTCAGGCGCCGCCGCGATTTTTCAAACTTATTCTTTTTTTCTTACTTTATACTTTACTGACGCAGTTTATAACTTAACAATATTTAAGAAATATATTTTGTTTTTATAATAATTTATCTTCACTATAGAAACAAACGCAAAGCCTTAATTTGCTGCATTATTGCAATTTCAATTCAGAGTAAATGCGCGAGGGGTAGACAACAAGCAATAAGACGACCGTATATGTCTATCTTTTGTCCCGCAATAGCTTTAGATCTATTTGAATTCGCTTGCAAGTGATGCTGCTCCGCGACTTTGTAGGATAGTTTCCAAATCCAAGGTAAAACAGATAAAGATGGATATTGTCGGCGGAGTCGATGGCTTGATTCGCTTGTCAAGCCAACACACATCTTAATGACTTTCTGTTTATGCAGTTATATTACCGGCGGCGTCGGTTTGCTTGGAAGTTCATAAATATAACGGATAATAATATATTATATTTTATAATTTTAATTAAATTTAAAATCATTCGATAGATTTGGCTTTATGTGTAAATAGGGAAATAGAGAGCAGGCGCTATTCCTTTTTTTCCTATTAGTATTTCTTTATAATATAATAAACGTCAATTGATGAATTCAACTTTTTTTATAGCAAAATGAATACTGAAAATCTGAGAAGGAAGAAGAAAGGTGGTGCGGAACTGCAGAGGGAAAAGAAAAAAAGTCGTTTAGCCGAGGAAGCAAAAAAATGTCAAAATTTAAAATCAATGTTTTTAAAGAAAGAACTCGAGAAAGAACAAGGGAATAATTCAAGTGGAATACATAATGAACAGGGACCTGAAGAAGAAAATATCCAAGTAACTTCCGAGCCTACGCTGCATAATTTAGAGACACAGAATGAATACGATATGGAAATCGAAATCCCAAATCAGCCATCACATAATACAGAAGAGCCAGTGGTAAGTGATCCAAATATTATCATTGACCCAATTATTCTCGAGCCTACGTTAGAATCAAAATCACAAGCTGGCCTTATTCAAGAACAAGAACATGATTATTTCTTCAAAAGGCCTTCACAACATGAGAGAAATTATTTTTTTCAATATCACCCCTGAATCATAAAAAATGTAATTGTCAAATCGCATTGAAAACAAAGAATAACACCCCACGGCAATGGCTGACATATAGTCCCTCAAAAGATGCATTATTCTGCAGCGTATGTTTGGCTTTTAGCAAAACAACAGACACCAGTGTTTTTATTGACGGTATGTCTAAATGGAAGCATGTGTATCAACGCATTGATGAACATAGCAATTCTTTGTTGCACGAAAATAACTCTTCGGCATATTTTCGATTTTGCAGTGATGCTTCTATAAACAAACTGTTATTTAAAAATCAGATGACACTGAGACAAAAAAATATTAGTCATAATAGACAAATTTTAAATCGTGTTATTAATGTTATAAAAATGATCGGAAAAAGATGCCGGAGTTGTCGAGGAAAATGTATTGAAGCGTGTTATACATTAGAAAATAAGAATGTGGATCATGGAAATTTTCTAGAAGTCATTCTGTTGCTATCCAATTATGATTTAGTATTGAAAGATCATTTAGATAAAGTTATCCCCGAAAGTAAAAAAATGCAAGAAAAGGGAATAAAGAGGAGATCGGGTGATTTTACTTCGTTTTTGTCTAAAACTACAATTAATTATATTATTGACATTATCTCCAAGAGAATGAAAGGAATAATTTCAGAAGAAATTCGTGAAGCTGAAATATATTCCATCGAAATAGATACAACACAAGGTGTATCTACCATAGACCAGTTGGCTTTTATTATCAGATAAGTATTACAAGTTGTTCATGAGAGATTACTTTCGTTTGTAAGCTGCCATGACTCTACAGGAGCAGGAATATATAATTTAATAACAGACGAATTAGACTCAAATAATTTAAACAAAAAAAACTGCATAGGTGACTCAACAGATGGAGCTGCAAATATGCAGGGCATATATAAAGGATGCGTTGCTATAATGAAAAAAGAAAACAATGAACACGTACATATATGGTGTTACAGTCACATATTAAATCTAGTGATAGGAGATCTTATGAAAGTGAGTCTGAAAGCATCGAGCGTATTTAATCTTATTAACAAAATAGCAGTATTTTTCAAAGAATCTCATAAACGCATGGGCGTCTGGAAAAAAACTAACATGGATGATAATAAAAATAAGAAACTACAAACAATTTGTGAGACCCGTTGGTGGGCAAAGGAGTCAGCTTTCGCAAAAATATTTGGTACATATGGGTGTACAAAATCTGCCATGTATGTTGAACTTCTTGTGGCCTTAAAAACTATTGAAAATGCAAATAATATGAATCCTGACGTTCGTGCTTCAGCTAAGTCTTTGCGGGAACCTTTACAGAAATATGAGATTATTTTAACTGCCCATATATTTTTAAAAATTTTCTCAATAACAGGTCCGTTATCGAGGTACTTACAAACCAAAGGGTTAGATTTGCTCAAAGCGAACAATATGGCACAAACAGCCTTAGGACAATTAAAAGAAATTCAACGAGATTTTACAAATATACAAGAAACCAGCGATACATTTGTTAAGTGGGCAAGAGCAAAATTAGAGACTATTGATTCCGATGAAGAAGTTGACGATATTAGCATTGAAACCAGTCTACCAAAAGTAAGAGCAAGAAAAATTAAAAAAAAAGCCCGGAGAAGAATGCAAAGATGAAAAGTCGAGTAAAAAGAATGACAGATGTAGAACCGAAACCTTTAATATAATTCTAGATACAATAATTCAATCTATGGATGAAAGATTCACCAAAAATTTCAGTATTTGTAAAAATTTTAATATTTTAGATCCCCGAAATTTTAACGAATTAAAAGGGAAAATTCCCCGGAACAGTTTAGAGACTCTATCTGCAAAGCTAATGCAATATACTTTTGATGTTGATAGGGAATTATCATCTGATGATGAGAACGACGCCGACGACGGTAATAAAGAAAATAACATGCAATGCAGAATTGCAGAAATTGCTCACTGTGTTGTTATTCCATAATATGTAAATATAATATGTATAAAGAGGCTTACCCCATGTTGGCATTAGCATATAAATATTTGCTGACAATTCCAATCACAGAAGTAGCCTGCGAGAGAAGTTTTTCCAAACTGAAGTACTTGAAGAACAGGCTAAGGAGTACTCTTAGTCAAAATCGATTAGATGCTTTTATGCTAATGAGTTGCGAAAACGATATTTTAAATAGAATAGAAAATGACGCTGTCATTGACGAATTGGGAAGATGTAGCAATTTATTTTCCAAGAAATTGCTATTTTGAATAAAAAATTTTGGTTTAAGAGTTTCGTTTTGCCTTTTTTAGTTTAGTGATTTTCTTATGCTAAGAATTAATAGTTCCTTTTTTTTATTTATGCATTATTTATGTTAATACTAGTTCCTTGTTCCTAGTCCTGTGTTTGTACTCTTAAGAATAAATAGTTCCTTTTTTATTTGTGATGTTTATGTTAATACAATAATAAGTTCCTTGTTTATTTATGTTTTATGCAAATAATAAATTATTATGTCAATGTAAAAAAAATGAGTTTTTTTTAATTTATGAGTTATTGTAAAAAAGTTGAGTAAGTTGATGAAAAAATAACAATATGCCATTTAATTTTTTTGCTGTACCGGTGCCGACACGGCGCCGGCGCCGTTTCAATTGACTTCCCACGCCGGTCCGAGGGGTCCCATCCGCCCCTGCAAAGACCATACACTTTTTTAGTTTTTTCTGTTCAGTAAATTCAGGGCAGTTTCTATAAATTAAAATGTGTCCACTTTTACAGTGAATACATTTCTTATTACAGATTTTATCTAATCCGTATTCATCAGTGATAGTTTCACCATATTGGGAACATCTTTTCTTTTTGGCTTGACATTGGTTTCTAGTGTGTCCAAAGAATAAACATGAGTAACACTGACTCACGGGGGGAATATATGGGTTGACAGGGAATGTCAGACCATATATGTCGATGTATCTAGGAAGATTAACTCTATCAAAGGAAATTAGGATTAAGCCTGTGGGATTGTTCAAATATTTGTTTCAGTTAGATTCATTAGAGTTGTTTTTATTAATGATTCTCCTATTTAGTCTTGTTATATCTTTTACAATATAGGGAGATGAAATAACCCCCATCAGGGAATTGCAATCAAAGTCAGGATCAATGTTCCTGACCACTCCTTTGCAGGAGTTGTAGTTATAAGGTCTGGAAATATTATAACCTTTATTAATTAATGTTTGATTATTTAAGAATTCGTTTGCAGTATTAGGTTAGAGAATTCTATTGCAATTCTAGTAGTACCTTTAACAAGAGTTCTATGAATGTGATTTAGTTTAAGTTCATAAAGTTCCTTTTCAAATTATAAAGAAAATGTAAAAAATATACGCAGACTTTTCTTTAAGCCCGATTTTCGAGCCGATACGTTGTAAAAACAAATAGTAAATTAGAAAATTGTAAAAATAGTTTGAGGTTTTTGAATCTGTTTTGGTTTTGTGGAAAATGTAAATAACTTCATTTATGTTCATCATAATTTTTTATCCGATAGGGTCAGTTTTTGTCAGTTGGCAGGGCCTCGAGGCATAGATGCCCTTTTAGGAAAAGGAATAACCCAGAACTTCAACACTGATTTATAATTTATAATAATTGGTCAGTGTCGACGTATACCATTAAACGGGGAAAAAAATAATGTTTCATATGCAAGTAGGTTTTCTCGTAGTATCTAGCTGCAAACTTGAAACGCAGTTTTGTACTTGTCTTATGGCACTTTTCAATAAAACTAAATTTTAGACAATGAGAGCAAAAAATGGAAAGAAAAAAATTTAAAAAATTGATTATTTTTAAAGAAACGGCGATAATAATTTGTAATTTGTTTATAATACCTTTGTACAGATATCGTCCTCTAAGAATTTTTCTTTTATCTTGCTCTTTCAGAACCTTTTTTGTTTTTGATGAAAACTTGAGTTTGGCAAAAAACGAGGTTTAAAAATTACAAAAAAAAAACTTCCCAAACTTCAATCCACCTCATTTTCATAAGACTTCATTAGACCGAAAAAAAGAACGTTATTTAAAAATTTCCAATCAATATTTCAATTTTTTCTCCAGTTACTGGGTATTATAGAAACTTCTAAAAAACCCGAAAACATTTTTTTATTTTATTAACAGACGGAAAGTAAAAAATGATACAAAAATCCGTTTGGTACCGTTCGAGAGCTGTGAGCGAAGTGTGCTCTAAAAAGGTACCAAATTTCAAGTTTGTCTGTAGGCGTTTCCGAGATATTGAGACTGAAAGGTAAAAATGTACCAAAACTGCAGTTTGACACTACGACCAACAGATTTTTTGAATCGTGGCAAGAACATAATGAACTCTCGTCGAAATTTTTTTTAAATATTTCAAAATTACGAAAAAGCAATTTTTTTGACAGCTGTCAAAATATATTTTTTAATAATTTACACCACTAAAAGTTAGACACTGTGAAAGTCATCTTTTTTGACAGTTGTCAAAATATTTTTGTATATAAATTACGCCATTAAAAGTTACATGTCACCGTCAAAGCCGTATTTAAACAGTTCAGGGGAAAAGACAGTTTTTTAGACAGATGTCTTTTTTTAATAAATTACGCTTCTAAAAGTTACTTAGAAATGTGAAAACCGCATTTAAAAATTTTAAGCAGTTCAAAAGTTATGAGGACATATAATTTTTATTGCCAGCTGTCAAGATATAAATAAATTACGCCACTAAAAGATACATGGAAATGTGAAAACGGTATTTAAAAATTTAAAGTAGTTTAAAAGTTAATGGAAAAAACAAGTTTCTTTGATAGCTGTCAAAATATTTTTTTAAATAAATTGAAAACTGTATTTAAAAATTTTAAGCAGTTCGGTCAAAAAACGATTTTTTGACAACTATTAAAACATTTAAAACAAAAAAAATACACCACTAGAGGTCACATGAATCTATTTTTTTTGCCGTCAAAAAATGTTTAATAATAAATTACGCCTCTAAAAGTTATATGATATATCATATTACCGAAAACCCCAAATCGATACTTAAGTTTCAGTAAAGAAAAAAAAAATTAAAAATTCACGGCTGTGAAAACAAAATTTCGCCTATTTATTACTCAAACCTCCGAAATCAATTTCTTATACCGAAAAGTTTCTCCCTCGTCGATTTTAATGATTTTTGGTATACAGGTAGATTTTGGCGGAGGAAATTGGGATTAGCATGTAAACTGCTCGTCATAAAAAACGTAACACCTAGTTTTTTGGGGAATATTTGAAAGGCCATATTTCGAAAAGAACTTAATTGATTTTGAAAAACTTTGCAAAATCTGAAAAGTTGATTCGTTGGCTCACATGACTAATTTTGGGAATACGCTATTTGTGTAGAGATGTTTTTTTTCCTAAATTTCATGTCATCCCCATTTATAGCAGAGTTGAGTTAGAGAGTCGCAATAATTTTTCATATTAACAGTAGGTCAATACCTCGGACCGTTTTCGAGATTTTGTGGATATCTTAGCCTACTACGATTATATGGCAATTTTTATAAAATTGTTGTTATTCTACAGTTTATTCTTAAAAATTTACAAAAATCTTTTGTAACTTAATTTAATTTAAATGATAATTTAATAAATGATTTAAACAAAATAGCGAAACCATATTGTCACGTTAAAGCAACAAAAAGAATTAATATTTTGTTGGCCCACCGCCTACACGTAGAACGTCTGCTACCCTATTCGGCATGCTGTTTACCAAGTCTGCAATAAAATCTTGAGGAATAGCCTCCCATTCTAATCGCACTGCATTTGCCAAATCATTCAAATTGTTTATTACATACTCACCTGCATTTATCTTCAGTTTCATCCTACTCCATACATGCTCTATAATATTCATATCAGGAGATCTAGCAGGCCATTCCATTCGTTCAATGTTGTTCTCCCTCAAAAATTCTTGAACGACTCTTGCTCTGTGCAGACGAGCATTATCGTCTATCAGTATAAAGTCATTCCCGAAATTTTGAGCGAAAGGAACAACAATCTCATTTAAGCACCTTTCTCTATATCTCTCAGCATTCATACTTTCTCCTATCAACACTACTAAATCAGTCTTACCATTCTGCATCACACCGCCCCATAGAGTAATCCCACCACCTCCAAATGCTACTCTATCTTCCATATTTTCTTCTACATACCGACTATTCCTTTCTCTCCATACCAAAATGCGTCCATCACTTTCAGGCATATTAAACCTACATTCATCAGTAAACATGCACCTATTCCATTCGGCTATTCCCCAATTCGCATGTTCACGTGCCTATCTCCTTCTGGCAGCCCGGTGAACAGCAAGCAAAAGAGGGCAGGCAGCCCTTCGTCTAGCATGTAGGCCATATTCGTGCAATCTTCTACGAACTGTTGCCGATGAAACTTCCACGCCGGTGGCTTCTCGAAGTCCCCTGTTGATCTTGGTTGCATTGAGGGTAGGACAACGGCGCACAGACATCCTTATAAGGCGGTTCTGACGTAGGTTCGTTACCCTGCCGCGACCACTGCGTCCAATGTTGCGGTAAGCAGAGGTCCCGTGTATTGTGTGACGTTCAATTGCCCTGTATATGGATGTTGGTGTTGAACCCATGATGTCAGCAATGCCCCGAAAAGACATCCCACGCTGATGCAGTCTAAAACATACAATAAATATGAATGTTTTAGGAATTTTTACATTTTTTTGAAAAAAAGGGAATAAAATACACTTACCTTATAATGTTTGTCAATTCACGATCCCCAAAACGAACCATTGTTGGATAAACTTTGTTATAAAGATTTGAATAACTTTTTATGTTTGGTGAACGTGTAGCGTTTATTGACAGTACAAAACAAACCAAAAATGCGTATCCATAGCCTACTACGATTATATGGCAATTTCTATGAAATTATCGTTACTCTGCAGTTTAGTGTTAAAAATTTACAAACTACAAAATCTATTAATACGTTGACTTTACAGAGTTTTAAGACAGATCATGTGCTATAAGTTTACGTATACAAGGTGATTTGTTAAAGTAGAGAACTTGAATTACAGCATGCGCAAAAGATTTTTTGTAAATTTTTAAGAATAAACTGTAGAATAACAACAATTTTATAAAAATTGCCATATAATCGTAGTAGTATATCCACAAAATCTCGAAAACGTCCCGAGGTATTGACTTACTGTTAATATGAAAAATTATTGCGACTCTCTAACTCAACTCTCCTATAAATGGGGATGACATGAAATTTAGGAAAAAAAACATCTCTTTATTTAACACCCTGTATTATATGCTATATCACAAATAGCGTATTCCCAAAATTAGTCATGTGAGCCAACGAATCAACTTTTCAGATTTTGCAAAGTTTTTCAAAATCAATTAAGTACTTTTCGAAATATGGCCTTTCAAATATTGCCCAAAAAACTAGGTGTTACGTTTTTTATGACGAGCAGTTTATATGTATAAACTTGATTAGATCGGTGATGATATAAAAAATAAATAATTAGCAAATTTTATAATAAAGACGGTCCACTATGCTTCGAAGTGCAATAAAACCAGAATCAAGGAATAGTAAATTTTTATCTTATATAATCACAACACATCTACTAATACAAACCTACATCCATCAATTCATTCAAACATTCAGGCACTAATGGGGCAGCCCCCCAGAATACGTCTGTTGAAGACTCACTTCATATTAAGAAGGAATTATGCGAAGCTCATCTCACAAGTTCGGATTCTACCTAACTGTTCACTGTTCCCCAAGCAAAGCTGGGGAACACTGAACAGTGACAGATAGACTAGATGCCTGGCAGATTCAGCTGCCTCTCTGCAAAACTTGCAGTGTAGAACGTTGCCATATCCAAAAATTGTCTAATAGTTTCTTTGTAATGACATTATTATACTATGCCCTTATATTTTAAATAACTCATCGGACTTAATTCATATGCGGTAACACTTGATATGTCTTACTCTGGACTTGCAAAGTCACTTTGCAGAATATTATTTGTTGTTTTTTAGTTCTTACTTTAGTAATTTGATCACAAAGAATCAAATATTTGATTTCTTAAACATCCCTTACAACTTGTTTTCTCTTGGCTTTGCCTAAAGCTTCCACAATTTTATTTCGGTCTTGAATATGTATATACGCTAGGTAGTTTGTAGTTGTTATATCATTGTGCCAAACCGATGTACAATCATACTATTTTAAAATAGCCTGATCCGTGAAAAATTATTGTTTTTTTAATTTAACAAGAAAATAGTTTCCGGCAATATTTCCAAATGGGGATTTTTTTTGCAAAAGGTGTTTTACTCGCTTTCTTCTATTTTTAGTAAAAATAATTTTGCCTGTACTAGCAATAAACAATCTATCATTTAATAAAAGCTATCTATTACGTTGTTTTTTTTAATATACCAGGCTTTATATTTATTTGTTAATTCGAAGATTGATATACCTTAGTAGGGCGTAGAACGTTATAATTTATTAAATGACCAAAGTGTTGCTGTTTCCCGTCGTACAGCTGTACTTTGTCTGCTTGTCTAGTTTCAAGGTTTTATTTAGACTCCATAAACTACTGTGGGTTCAAAAAAAAAACAAAATTAAATCAAGACTGTAAACGGAGATAACTATTTAATAGTAGCCTAGTATTACATTTATTTGTATCACAACTTAATAGTCAAGAATCATATATTTTGACATTATTATAACTTATTTCCAAGCCTAAATATATATATAACTAAAATATTGCTATTTTTAAATGTTAACAGTTCATAATAGATTTATGGCTCGCAAAACTATTAATTCTAATTTGCTTTACTAATAGCAAATCCAACTCGGTTGTTACCAGCATCGAATTCGGTGTAATACTTTCCGATAAATACGTCTCCCAATATCCATAGAGGGCCATTTGGTGGTGGAATATCAATACCCATAAATCCAGATAGGCATATTGTTTTACCCATTTGGCTTACCTATAAAAACAACAATATTACTAGTAATTATATTAAGTCTATTACACCTAGACCAATAACTCCAAAATTATGTGTAATTAGAAACTGTTCACTGATAAAAAATTACAAACTATTTATATACTTTTTTAATATCTCGCTTTTAAATATATACATTTCCTAAGTTTTGATTATTTAATCTGACAAAAATCATCGAAGAAAAAACGAATTCTTTATCTAAACAGCTAGCCACGTCAACTGCATCAACATCTTTAATTCGAACATAAAGTGAAATATTTCAGAAACTAAAAAAAAAATATCACGATGCAGTTTAGGAAGTTATGGGTATTTTAATACAGAATAGTCTCAATTTTGCGAATTTTACAGTACAAGTAATTTTAATATAGGCTTACTTGAGCCGCGATGTTGGAGAAATTATACATTTTTTTTATCTGAAAGAGCAAGATAGAAAAGCTTTTACAATGTTTTTCGACATTTTCTCCGTTTTCAGAAATATGCTTTTTTAAAAGAATCCATCTTACGTCTACCCTGTCATTTTTTAGTACATTAGTACCTTCAAATTGAAATATAAAATAATACTACTGGCTTCACAAGAAAGAAATATTAGCTTGCTATAAATTCATCGTGATAAGCATGATGTTTCCCTGAAAAATTATAATTATTTTTATACCCATGTAGAAACTTGACGTTATATAAATGTATTTAATATCTCACTGTCAGGTTCAGTAGAGACTGCGCCAGACTTTGACATTCCAATGTTTTCTCACTTATATACTGTATTTGTAATTTAATTAAACAAATTACATTTATTATTATGCAATGATTTTTTCTAATAACATCATATGGCGCATATTTCAATGTTTTACAAATTATTCAGGGTGCTGAAAATGTTTAAGATCAAAAGCAATTTAGTTTTTAATTTAAAAAAATGTAACTTTACAGTATGGAGACGGTTTGGGGTCTTTTTTAATAGCTTGGTAAGAGAATTAAAATAAGAAAAATTGGCTTAATTCCGTCTTAAGAGGTGCCTTAAAGATCACTGACTACCTATGACCTAAAAATTGAGAGGTATCAAAATTATGCCACACTTTTCAATAATGCTTTTAGGTATCTATGTTTAACACTCCATATGCACCTGATATAATTTTAACAATAATAAACTGTCCTTGGCTTGTTCGACATCAGTCGTTATATTTTCCGAATTAAAAACAATTAAAAAATTGGTAAATTGGCATTTATTCAGAACTTCTCTCGTAACTGATTCCACCACACACACATAACAAAGCTTATATATTCATATAGTTATTTGATAATAACAATAACTTTATACAGCATATATAAATATTAATGTGTCACATTTCTTGATAAAGAAAAAGTTACCCTACGTGGAAAGTTCTGTTAAAAGGGCTTTACCTATTTTTGTACCAAAGTACCCACTCCTTACCTT
Organism: Kuschelorhynchus macadamiae; assembly: GCA_030620095.1. NCBI lineage: Eukaryota > Metazoa > Arthropoda > Insecta > Coleoptera > Curculionidae > Kuschelorhynchus > Kuschelorhynchus macadamiae. The sequence continues at coordinate 431,048 of JAUTXW010005454.1, forward strand.
ATAATAAAACTGTCCTGTAATAAATAAATATATGTGTATATAAATAAATGTTTTAAATCTATTTCTCTTCATTTAATTCTGTATATATTTTCTACCGTTTTTGCTACATTTTTATATTGTTAGGTGATTCGTTTGTCAAGTCGAAAGTCATCGTTCTCTTGAATAGCTATTTTGCGGATGCATATACAGAATTATTCAGATTGAAACAAAAACACATTTTTCACCACCACAATTTTTTGTCCAGATCTAACATACATACAGTACAGCTTCGATATGCCAGTATATCATTTTTATAATTTTATTTACATACTCTATAAAAAAATCAACTATAACATGTATTAAGAAATCGTGGTTCTTGCGATTAGACCGTGTCAAATTGAAATTACTATCCGACTTTTCGCCTTCGATTGCACAAAGCATCTGAAACTGAATTCAGTGTTCAGATCTCGTGGAATAAAAATCCCTGAAGATGCCTCGTACAATCGCAGGCGACATGTCGGATAGTAATTCCAATTTGACAAGGTTTAATCATAAGAACTATGATTTCTTAATTGACCAAAACTGTGAAAGCTTCCGTTCTATGTATATCACTTATTTTCTTTCATAAAAAATTTTACCAGTTCATCCCTGTTTTACACTGGATTTTTATGTAAAATTTGATCTTAATAGAATACATAAATTTTTGATACTGATGTTTTAAACACTTTATTAGGCCCCCACTTTGTTTCACATAATGTTAGACTTGGATTGAGTACTCTTGAGACAAGACGATTGCTCTTCGACCTTTGCTACATCTATAAACTTCTCCACAGTTGCTTTCTAGGATTGGTTTTGATGTCCCTCTCTACGAACTATGGTAGTCACGCACCTATCGATAGAAGTCTTCGTGTACTGAACAATCATAGCGAAATTGATATATTTTAAAAATAGAATAATGAATGTGATAACACAAGATACTATAGTATAAGTTATAAGTAACTTGGGATGTAAGGTACAGTATTTGTTTTTTTTTAGTATGTAGAATGTTTTACCTTTTTTTTTATATCATTGAAAAGTGTCATATATTTATACCCGTATACTAAATAAATAAATAATTGCTCTCCACCAAAATTTTACCAGTTCATCTCAATATCCATATATTTTTGAGCAACATTAGAGGTAAAATGTATAAACAGTTTTTTAGTAATAATTTTCACTTCCCTCATAATTATGAAAAAATCACCCTCCAATATTTTTTCAGATGTTCGCGTTTCAAAGTCTCTAGATGACAAAAAAAAATGTTTTCTCAATTTCGTCCGCCAGTGTGTCTGCTCGCAGGATAGCTAAAAAACTACCCGATTGACTTCAAATTTTGGTCAAAAATTAAAGCAACAATATGGCGACATAATAAAATATTGAACAAAAGAGTCTGAAAATCTTATTCGATTAATTTAAAATTTTGCACAAGAATTAAGTGTGATATATTCAAGATCAAAAAGGCGACCTAGTAAAATATTTAAAAAACCAGTGTAAAAAACTACAAATTCAAATGTTTTTAAATTATGCCCAGAAATTAAGTGCGACATGGGTAGGAACTGGTAAAATATTCGTACGAATCCAATATGGTGGAACAAAATCGCGGCCTATAAAAACGTTTGAAAAAACAATGCTTTAGTCGCAACTTTGTTTCTAATCCTTTTTTTCATTAGGAATAGTAAAGTATGATCCTATTGAGTTTCTCATATTATACGCTAAATAGTAATTTAGTAGTTAGATAAATAAATTATGATATCCTTTACTTTTATAGACAAAAGGAGGGATTTCTTATCAGGGAACTTCAGGGTAATTGTGTAAAACCAATCTGTGAGGAACTTAACTGGAAGTTCCCTCCTGAATCCTTTCTCTTGTCTACAAAAGTAAAAGAAACACAATTCATATACCGGGTGACCACGAAATTTCTAACAAGGCTGTAACTGTTTTAAGATAAGTACTATTAACATGAAATTTTACAGTGATATATGGTTACTTATGAGGAAAATTTTCGCTGTATAAACAATCGACTGTCGTTTCGGGTTTAACCGGAAATGCTATCAACTTTAATATTTAAAATGGAACACCCTATATATTGATTTATTTTTGAATTCTGCGCTAAATCCTATGTCAATTCCTGATAGTTTTCGAGAGAATGGCGAATGAAACTTTAAAAATTTCAATCAATAATTCCGTTTTTTGGAAAAACAAATGAAGATAGTTCCAATTTAATACTGTAAATAGTATTTGTTATGCAACTCATTGCATCTAATGTGACAATTAAGATACTTCCGGTTTACCCGGAAACGTAGTGAAAAATCACTTTCAAACGATATTTTCTCGTTTTATTTTAATGGGACGAACTATAAACCTACTCAACATCTAAATCTTCAAACAATTTTAAATACTTTTGAGTATCTTACCCTATACCTATATCAAGTACTTTTCGAGATATTTCCAATCCGGAAACGTAGTGAAAAATAACTTTCAAACGATATTTTCTCGTTTTATTTTAATGGGACGACCTATAAACCTACTCAATATCTAAATCTTCAAACAATTTTAAATACTTTTGAGTATCTTACCCTATAACTATATCAAGTACTTTTCGAGATATTTCCAATTGAATTGTGCAATTACCTTTTTAACGCTTACGCTGATAAATGACAAATATTAAATTTTTGATCTAAGGCGGCTTTGAAACAATACATAAGTATATGCCCATTGTTCTTATAATATGCAAATGGTTCGCTAAAAGTTAAACGGTAATTATAAATACAACTACGTTTTTCGAGATTTTCTTTTAAATTTTAATTATTGAAAATGTATTTTACTCGTGAAGAACAAATTGATATGATAATGATATACGGAGAAACTAGACAAAATCGTAAGGAAGCCAGAGCATTATACGTACAGCAAATTCCGAATCGCCGATATCCATCAGAGTCATACTTACCTCGGTTGGAAAAGTATTTAATATCGGAAGGGAATCCGCCAGGCGAGAATTTCATAGTTAGTGAAGAGGCTGAAATTAATACACTGGCTTGTACAGCAATCGATCATGCTATATCAATACGACAAATAACGAAAAATTTTAGTAAGCATGGCTTTAAATCATTTAAATACCAAATCCATCACCACTTATATGAAGCGGATTATCAGAGAAGACTGGAATTTTATAACTGGTATTTTGATATGCAACAAAGACAAATCAATTTCCAGACAGTAATTCTTTACCAATATGGGAAGGGACAATTCAAGAAAGATTTGGTGTTAACGTGTGGTTTGGAGTACTAGGAACTCGAAAAATAGGTCTCTTTTTTATCAGCCCCTGGATGCAGAACATTATTTGCAATTCCTCCAAAATACAATAGAGGATTTTATGGACAATTTACCCATTGTTTATTACAATCAAGTATATTTTCAGCAAGATGGGGCATCTGCACACAATTACAGAGTGAGAGAAAAATTCGGCGACAATTGAATAGGTACAAATGGGCCAGTCAGATGGTCGACGAGATCGCCTGACCTCACCCAGTTAGATTTTTCATATTGGGGCTACATTAAACAAAAGTTCTACAAAACACGGACCTTATGAATCGAATTACAAGGGCGATAGAAGAAATAACTCCAAGGCAGATGGAAAACATTTTACAAGAGTTCATTACAGTTTCGTATGTGCCATGAAGTTAATGGACAACGTTTTGAAGACCTTGACTATGGATGACCTTTTTTCTTGGTTTTTTTTATTACTTATGTAGCTTTAGTTCTATTTCGTGTTTTTTCTTGAGTTAAGAGGATTTTTTATGTTTGAATATTATTTAAATTAGTGTTTTGTGGCATAATGACAGTTAAAGCTACTCAGCAGTGTCCTTAATAAATACCTATTTAAATAGACTGGTAATATTTCTTATAGTAAATAATAAACAATGATTAGTTATACAGCGTGTAAAAACATCAAAAAACAGTCATTTTGAAATAACTTTTTGTAGGTAAGTTTATTTATATGGTTAACTAATTTATCGTTTTTACTCAATTTACATTGCTGCCAAGTACAAAATATGCTTAGCCTTACAGATAACATATCATAGGCATTTTATTCCTTTTTTATATGTTAAGAACTCAATTTAGTATCACGTGAAATTCAAAAACCCAGTCCTTCCTTAGTACCTATATTTGATGACCGCAAAACGTTAAATACACCATTTGCAAAAACAGTTTTGAGCAGTACGTTTGCAAATTCTAATAGCTTGTTTTTTTTTGTACATTGAACAAAACAATAATTCTGAACTAAAGTACCTACTTTAAAAATTAGAAGAATGGCAGCTGTGGTGTTTCTTTATTTCACAGCCACCTTAATATTTGTCATTTATCAGCCTAATCGTTAAAAAGGTAATTGCACAGTGCAAGTGGAAATATCTCGAAAAGTACTTGTTATAGATATAGGGTATTATACACAAACGTATTTAAAATGGTTTGAAGCTTTAGATGTTGAGTAGGTTTATAGGCCGTCCCATTAAAATAAAACGAGAAGATATCGTTTGAAAGTGATTTTTCACTACGTTTCCGAGTAACCCGGAAGTAACCTAATTGTCACATTAGATGCAATGAGTTGCATAAAAAATACTATTTACAGCATTAAATTTGAACTATCTTCATTTGTTTTTCCAAAAAACGGAATTATTCATTGAAATTTTTAAAGTTTCATTCGCCATTTTCTCGAAAACTATCAGGAATTGAAATAGGGTATCAAACATGTTTTAGGTTTAGAATTTAGTGTAGAATTCAAAAATAAATCAATATAAAGGGTGTTCCATTTAAAATATTAAAGTAGATAGGATTTCCGGTTAAACCGGAAACGACTGTGGATTGTTTGTACAGCGCAAATTGTCCTCATAAGTAACCATATATCTGTAAAATTTCATGTTAATAGTACTTATATTAAAATTTTTTAAAGTAATGGACGAAATTTTGTAATTAATTGGGATGAAAAAAAATTAATCCTGATAATACTACACCATATTTTGATAACATACCCTTAAAACGTAGTCTTTGCCTTCTAACGTGAATGTATTACCACCAAGAATAAAACTGATAGTTGGTAAATTGGGAATAAGGTTACAGTCCACTGTGTATTCACCGCCAATGATAGGAGTAGCACCAATAGCCTCGTTTATACCTTTAATTTCTTCTACCGGACCAGCAATCAAACTAGTGCCTTAAACAAAAGTAGATTTTTATAAAAAACCACTTAAAAAATATTCCCAGGCTATAATGGAGAATTGCCCCACATGAAAATTCTACGTACAACTAAAATAATTCTGTATTTAGACCTACACATTTGTAGAACAAAAATAGATACATTGCGAATTTGTGGCTACAGCCATGATGGAATGTAACCTGTCTTAATAAAATATTTTTTTAACTGTGCTGGAGCCAGATCTATCGAGATTCAATATATATTCAAAATTTTAAATAGCATACACTACACCTATTTGATTTCTATAGAAGATTCTAAACATATTTTATTTAGCATATCCTAGATCTAGTTTAAAATTTTTTCGAGATATTGTCATTTTAAAAGTGACAATTTCGGAATTTGACAAGGTGTACAATCTAAACGGTTCGAGTTGCCTAAACGAAATGCTAATTACTTTTTTTATAACCTTTAATACAGTGATTATTGACTTTTTAAAAATTTCTAGAAAAACTTTATCACATTGAAATATAAAAGAAAGGCCTTAAAACTCAGCAGATAACAATCTGTTCTCAAAGTTTGAAATATCTATATCCACTGAAACTAGTTGTAGGATGTGATACATGAAATATGTTTAGAATATTGAGAAAAATGTGAAACTTATAACTCATTCCATTAAAGTTTTCAAGTTACTATTGATTTTTGATAGATCTGGCAACAATGCAGTTTTAAAAATATCTTCTCAAGGCAGATTACTATCGATTATGGCTATAGTAGAAGCTTCAGAAAGATATCTGTATTCATTTTGCAAGTACGTATTATAGACCACCGACTATGAAATAACCTATATAAGAAGGCAATATACCACTGGTTTTTTACATAACTATGTATAAACTGGAAATACTCTCTTAAGGCTTTATAAAGTTTACCTGTATCAGCAATTGCCTCACATCCGTTTTTACAAAATGATTTACTTCGGATTTTAACGCCATCCATTTTAAACTGCCAGTAAGCTTCACGATCAACGGGCAGATAAGTGAAGTTTCCTGTGTAATAGTTTGGATCAGATCCACCGAAGATGAGTTCTCCTCCTACCTTTCCATCTGGATTTCTAAAAAAAATATGCAGAATTACCCCAATATTCAAAGAAATTATGATACGGGTGTTAATCGCCCTATAATTGCCCAAATTTATAATAGGTGTAATGGGAGACTTTAATCAGCCAATTGACATATGGGGTGCAGATCAAATAAGCTCAAGAGTACATCAATAGTATCGTACTAGGGGCTAACCCCGAAATTGGGAATAATTAACAACTCAATATTCTAGGTTGAATAGACTTTATTCAATACTGGTTTTTGCATCGTCGTCAATATTGTATATTAACATAATAACTTAACAAAACAATACCTACCGAAAGCTGCGAGGCAGCAATGGAATAGTTAAACATTGCTTAACGTAAAATAGAATAAAACATGTTTAGGGTCAATCTCCTGTGCTATGTCCTGTATACAATTCCAAATGCTTGTTCTTTTTTATATAATATCCACCAAATAAATTACTTTAGATCACTCAATGGTTACATTAAAATGTAAACCTTCTAGATTTGGTTTGGACTCTATCTAATCTCTATCTATCTCTATAGACTAAAACTCAATCATACCACGAGAGGCCTATTTGTTTTATATGATCGGATCGTGTTTGTTTGACAAAATCACAATTTGACTGGTATGGTTCATTATTATGTGATCCTGCCATTTTACATGGTCAGCTTAATCAATATAACTTAAAATTTTGTTAATAATTAATTAAAATGTTTAACGTAAAATTATATGATTGAAGTGAAACATAATATATCAGTTTTAGCTCTACCCTTTCTCAAATAAATACTCCTCCGATATTAGACATAGCACGTCATCGTCCTCGAAGTACATAGGATTCGATAGAGCCTGCGAATAAGAATAAAATAGGTCAATTTTAAGATAAGTTCTAGTAAAACAGCTTGCTATTATCTGTATATCACAAAAATATAATAAATATGATTCATGAAGTTGTATACTTGCTATTGATTTACTTGTATCTTTTGTACCAAGTTCTCAGCTGGTAAGTTTCCGGTATGCTGTTCTCCAGAATTAAAAAACTGCTTATTTAAATCTTCTCGGTCAGTAAATTACTGGCAAATGTTATGATTTTGTATACAAGTGAGCAATAAAATATATTATGTTTAAAACAGCTTTGGTTTTTTTATTAACAGCAAACGTAAACGCAAAGAATACCTCACCTAACTTACATATTGAGATCTTGTTTATGTTCGTTTGCATAGGTCGAAATATTTAAAGTGCCATTCCAAAGATGTCTGAGAACGTAGATGCAATTTTTAGAGTACATTTATCAACCCCAAAGGACTTCTTATTCTTATGGAAAATGAATTTTTCTGTTTTTTTAATGTTTGGACCTATGTATTTTAAAAACATTACATTTATTAGTAAAAACAGAATTGCTTTTTAATAATTATTAAAAAAAAATTGAAAATGAACCATAGATAATAAGATAATTATTTGCATTTGCATTTTTTTAAATATGCTATCTATACTCAGAACGATAATAAAATTTTAAATCATTAGAAGTCGCTTCATTTTCAAAAATTTAAAATTTGACCACTAAAGCAATACAGTATTTATTAAAAAATGAAATAAAAACACACTGTTTTTTTTGTTTTAAAAATAAATTGGTCCAAATATTAAAAAAATAGAAAGATTTTTGATAAATAATTTTAAAAAGTTATTTTATATAGGCAGTTTTTGTTTTAGATGAAATTTTCTTAGTTATGCTACTTACTACGCCTAAATCAGGAGCCTAAAACTGCATTATTATTTGTAGCATGGCCAACTAAGCAAAATAAAACAAATTACTATAGCATTTAGAGAATTTTAAGCTTTATCGGAACGTAAATGTTACTGTCTGTCAGAAGAAATTTTTCTGAGTTCAAAACCTGCTCACGCTAAGATATCAGACACTTCTTTGCACGTTTTTATTACTGCTTGCTGTGATATGGAACCGGAAATTAGATCGCGGATATAAAAATCGCGGTCTATGATTCTTGAAGCTTCTGCAAAACACTCGCGACAATCCAAGCTTGTTGCCTGGTTCAAATTATACGCCAAAACTTCTGAAGGATGAGAATTTTATGGCGATAAAATTCTTTGACATGGTTGATGATTTTCCTTAACCCCCACCTACCTATACATTTTTGCAATATCTCCACAATTTGCTATTTCGTACTGGCGAAACCTCAACAAATTAGATATTAAATCATCTTGCATTTTGGGATCTACATGTTGTAAATCATTTATGGATACGCCACTATCCGATTGTGCAGATCCATCATACACAACCCAAAGTTTCGCTGCGCAGTTGTTGTCCTTGATAATACCATGATGAGGAAGAAAATAATACAATTTGTTTTCTTCAACATTCTTCATTCATATGACCAGCACTCTCATATTCAGCCTATATTTGCAGCACTGAGTATGCAACACTTCATCTTTTTGCAATCTTTTTTCCAACGAAAACAACGTAATCAATGCCATATGATTTGATTCACCTAATTTCTTTAAAGTGTTCTTAAATGGTACATTTACAGTAAATCTTCCCTCTTTGTCACGTGACGTTGTAGAGACAAATAATTTTTTACATTCTACCTCATGCGAGGTCCTATTTTCCCATTTGGTCATGCCTTGTTCTTCCCATTGCCAAAACTTTGTCAGCTGATCAAGTAGAGAAACAAATAGAAATATGATTTTTTTAATAAAACTACTTTAAAGTTAAACCGCTGAAAGTTATAGAATGGAAAATAATATACAATATACCTCGAAAAATAATTTAAAGTTTTCATGTAAGGCTTTCATCAGATCAAAATTGTATCAATTGCTTTTTATTAATACGTCTATTAACTCGATTTATGATTATAAATACATTTGTAGTTAGCGTAATATTCTATAGCTACTATAGAATATATAATGTAATATCCACAATTTAATGGCAGATACTGACAAATTGTGTGCACATTATTTTGTTGTTTACCGATTACCTGAGAGGCAAACGGCCTAAAATAATTAAAAAAATACAGCGGTTAGAAGAATTAGAATTTTGCAATTTCAATATACAATTTTAGTTAAAAACCCTCATTTTATATTTATTTAATTATTAATTCGAATTTAATTTTCAGATATTTATTTTATTTTTTAGGTTTTGACAACGGCGTTAGATTTAGTGCCGAAAAGTAAACCATTTCAATTTCATTTAAGTTGTTGATCATTTTATATTTTCTTTTTTTAGATTGGATCAGCCCAATCTAATTACGACGCAGGATTCCGGAAGGGTGACTGATTATCTCCCACACTGAGTACGTCGGGAAAATCAAATGGGGGATACCTACTAGAGGAGGCGAAACACCCAAAAATTTCAAATTTCCTTGTACTGAGGCTCACTAGATTTTAAAAAATATTTTGGTACATCAGTCTCGCTATAGTGAACAACAGGGTCTTCAAATAAAATATTTTTTCCATAGTTAAAAAAATTTTCCCAACCATCGGATACATTGGAAATGATAATAATAAGAACGCAATATATAAACCCTATGAAACATTTGGAAATGGCAGTACTTAATGCGATGTAATAGTGAGTCAGCTAGATAAAAAAATTTAATACGTTTAAAACAGTTTATTCAACAGTTTCAATTCTAAATCCTCAGATATTGATTAATTTAAATGACTAAGTAGTATACCAGAACTGTGTTCTGCATTCCAATTATTTCTTGTCCTTCCTGTAACCACAGCTCAATCGGAAAGATCATTTTCAAAGTTGAAATTAATTAAAAATGTCCTTAGGTCGACCATGACTGAAAGTTGTCTTAGTTCTCTAGCTCTTATCTGAATAAAGTAGGGGGCTAGGGCTTATTTTATGTTATGGTTATTGTTAATAAATTTATGACAGGTTTTGTTCACTTATTTTTTTGGAGAAATTATGCAGAGGTCCCCCAATTAAAATTTGGGGGGGAGTAAAAACTCTGCACGCCACTGGTTTCACTCGAAACGAAATGGAACGGAAAAACATTTTTATTTTTAAGGGGTTTTCCTCGAGCCCCATACATGTGTTTCTTTCGATCGATATTTTGCAGTTTAGTTTTAACACTTTTAACCGTGTGAACGAAGAGTTTGTAAGTGAATTTCTTGTAAAAGGTATTTTATTTTGTGTGGGCATATAGAAATTTATCTAGTATTATAAAGTATGCATTGTTTTTTCCACAAAAGTCTCAAAGTAAAAGAAGACAAAAGGAAAAGGCAGAATTCATAGAATTATTACAACACGGTGCAGCTGGATGGCTTCAAAAATTTAAAAAACGCTGTGGTATAAAATTTTTAAAAATTGCTGGGGAAAAACTGTCATCACAACCAGAACTAAGAGCACCGTGTAAAGAAAAATTATCCGAAAAAAGAACAGAACTCCAACTTAGTTTAGAACAAAACTACAATGCGGACAAGTCGGGTTTATACTAGAAGCTTCTCCCTGAAAAAACCTTTGTCTCCTCATTAAAAAAAAAACAGCTCCTAGAAGAAAGACAGAGACACAACGGATAACCGTTTTAGCGTGAACCAATGCTTCTAGAAACCATAAAGTCAAGTTACTCGTGATAAACGTCCTGTGAATTAAGACATTTCCAAAACAGCATGGATGACATTCAAGAAGAAATTTATTCCAGAGGTAAGTCTATACATACATACTAGCTGTTCACAAATTTGAAGTTTATGTATCTTCATAATTTAGGTAAAAGAATTTTTGGAAAATCCAGGACTACCAATAAGCGCATTATTATTGTTAGACAATGGTCCAAGCCATCTACCAGAAGAACTTAACAATATTGATGAATGCGTTACAGTTATGCATGCAGCCAAATCTTACACCATTATTACGACCTATGGATCAGAATGCAATACGTCTCACAAAACTATTAAAAAATAATTAGAAGACAGTAATTAGAAAATGTTGGCATAATATTTTACCAAAAACAAACGATTCTGATGAGGAAGAAGAAAACATGCCTTTAAGTATTTTAATTTTAAACTGAAATTATGAATAACTTAAACCTCAAGAACACCAGTGTAAGTTAAAAAATAAAGTCTATGTATATTCTTAAAATGACAATTTACAGGTATGGGATCGGAATGCTATTGAGGTTTGGAATGAGTACCGCCAGAGGATGGCAGTAACGTGGCTGCAAATCCCATTATTACAAACAAGTTGATTTCCACTAGTGAAGCATTGAAATCTTTTTCAATGGGCTGAGGACAACTCGAATGAACTGGAATATTTTAGTGTAGTTGTTCTTCAAGACCTGAGAGCTAAGCTAGTTCAAAAAATGTACTCTATGCCAACATGCAAATATTTTTTATATTTATATTCACATTTTAGTATTTTGTTAATAGGACATAAACATTCAGCCACATTGGAAAAGAATCACACCAAACCGATCGATATCCGACGTTGTCAATATGTTAAGAGAATAATTATTATTGTCTGCTATCCTTTAGTAGAAATTTGGTTTTATTAGATTCTAATTTTCCATATATTGGTATAAATATGACTAAGGTTCTAAGTGTCGCTTTTCTTATTAATTGCATTTAAATGTTTTTAAATACAAATGATTTCACTAATTAGTCTCTTCGAATGGTTTGACTCTATCCAATATTTTAACTGAAGTAAAATCAAAGCTGTGACAAGAAGAAAAATGATGTCTCGCTAAAACGGTATTTTCCTGCTTATCTCTATATTATTCCTTGCATGAATTCGTATGTGATTTCAGCCTATTATACAGGTGTTGTTTTGTCTATCCTATATACTCCAGAACAGTGTAAGCAGGGTGTTTTGAAAACAATATCAGTCATTATTTCAATATTTAACTTTTCTTTCATAGAATTAAACAAAAAAAACTCCGACATATTGATGACTATTTTAATAGCTACCACTCTAAAATTAAGTTCACCCTCGAAGTTGAGATAGATGGTAGACTTCCATTTTTAGATTTGCTACTAATAAGAAATAATGAAAATAAAATAATAGCAGATTACTATGAAACATCTATAAACTCAGGAATATTTTTAAGTTATTTTTCTAACCATCCACTCAATCAGAAGTTGTCAATTATGAAAGCACAGAAAAATAGAATATACAGTTAGGTGATTTGCAGTTTCATACAAAAAAAACCTTAATACTTTTAAACAAAAATCATTTATTCCAAAAAATTAATTAATATAATTACCAACAATACTCCTTTAAATTTCCTCAATAATATGAGCAATTCAAACCTACATAACATACTCGATTTAGAAATTGAGTAGGTACACTAAAATTCCCAATGCTAAAAAATTGATTATTATCACATGAAAAAAATAGGTAATTTGTTTAATTTCGTGAAAGAAAAGTTAAATATTGAAATACTGACTGATATTGTTTACAAAATACCCTGCTTACACTGTTCTGGAGTATATATAGGACAGACAAAACAACATGTGTATAATAGTCTGAAAGCACATAAGAATCCATGTAAGAAACACCACCTTAGTGAGACATAATTTTTCTTCTTGTCACAACTTTGATTTTACTTCAGTTGAAATATTGGATAGAGAGTCAAACAACGTCGAATATGAATCAGTTTGGTGTGATTCTTTTCCAATACTAGTTAATTTTAAATTCAGATGTTTGTTGAGGTGTAATTTGTGTGGCTGAATGTTTATGCCCTATGGACAAAATACTTCTCTTTTTTCAATTATTATTTGTTGTATTTTTACGTGACATACCTGTGTTATAGGATAAAGTTTTAAACATTTTTAAGAAATTTTATATCCCACAATTTTATTTTTTAATAGTTTAAATTTTTATTCTTAGTGAAAACTTAATATTTATTATTTTTGTTTCATGTATTGCATAGACTGTAATGTTTCTTTTAAAATTTTTAAATTTTGATTTTACCTCAATAAAATCTACAGTGCTATGTATTTCTTATTGTAGCCCTGAAGATCTTAAATAAACATCTAACCGTTGAAATTGTGAAAAATAAGGCTTTTTTTTATCCTTAAATACTAACAAAAGTTCCTCTGCAATAATAGTTAATAATGTAATAAACCCCTCAGTGGGGTGATAAAACCGTTCATTAATTAGTTCACTATAGCGAGACCCTACTGTATTTAAATTGTCCGGCATGTGACGCCTGGGAGGACACTACGATATCCTATATAACACGATTTTCTCAGATGCAGCACAAGATATTATCAAGAATTAACTTTTTTGAAAAATGAAAAATAAAATATTGTACCGAATATATAATATTGAGTCGAATCCATCAGCTTATAAACTTTAGAAATAAAATATTTTTTTTACCTATTAAGATAAAAACTAAACACCGGTTGAGCTACTAAGTTTTGGTTAACCATGTTGTAAAAAACCGGGACTACCCCATCAACAGAAATACGAGCATATGCTAGCCCAAGAATACCATCAAATTTCGCAGCGACAAATGCTAAACCGGGTTCACTCAATGCTTCACCAAATGTCTGATCTTTGACTGCTGTGCCGCCAATCTGAAACAGATTAAAAGGAAACAGTGTTAATCTTGGGATAGATACGAGTATAATATAAATATTACTACTACAAATACAGAAATAATATGTGTCCAATGCCCATGGATGAAGTAAACGAGAAAAAAGAGACCACATATTTTTAATTTTTAGAAGTTATTTTTTATAAAATGTTGTGCTCGTTAAAAAATATCATTTACGTTACGAAAAAAAGGAACCTACCAACTTTATTTATCATATTAGAAAAAAAGTATATAGAAAATCTTTTGAAACTTAACAGGTACCATTATTGACAGATAGCCACATACCATAAGAGTATTTGTGATACAAAGGCGTATGTGTAGAATATGGGAGGAAGATCACTTATAAGTGTTGTGATTTCTTGAGCCTGCAGGGTGCCTATTTTAAATGATGGATATACATAGCTTACAAGAATACTTGCTTTCCTTAGAATTCATTAAGGATCAGTTTACAGGGTAACTGCTTTTAGTTTCGGAGCTTTTGGAACAAATGTGGAAGTCAAAAATTGCCTTTTTTCGAATAAGCTACTCAAGACAAAAAAGACCATCTGAATAAAATTGATACATTTTTTAAATATATCAATTTTTTAAACATTTACACCCATATTCAATAGAGGCTTAAATTTAGACCAGGTCTTACTTGACAGTTATAGGTTTAAGATGACGTTCTCAACAATTGAACAAACGATTTTTCTAAATGTAACAAATACAAAATGAGAGTGACATAAGCCAAACATAACTGGCGAACTAAGAGTTTTAAGTGCCATAGCAACTAGACCTGGTCGAACTCTTAAACCTTTCTAGTGAATACGCGGGTGATTGTTCTTTCTTTGTCGAAGACTACTCTTAAAATTGTAAATTTTTTTTAAACTTAATATCATTAAGTAAATGAATAACTTTTATTTGAAATAAGTCAATATCTCCTAGGAGAGTGGTTCCCGTTCTTGGAAAAGAATTATCGGCAAAAGTAATTAGCTGTATGTACCGTAATACCGTTCCTTTACTCAAATACATTTTTAAAAAAACCGACTTGTGCATCTAAGGTTTTTTGCTAGTTCTCTTAATCAGTGGCGTACAGTGCCTTTTGAAACATGGTAGGCAATAATAACTTACTATGTTCTTAAAATTAGTTACCCCTCAAGTGCTTCTGTTTTGCATTAGTATGTACATAAACAGTTTAAACTTAATTTATAGTGACTTAAAACCTCTCTCCAAAGACTAACATATTTGTCTCAAAAAAAAATGCATTAGTTCTTTGTAAAAAATCGGTTTAACAATGTGGCTATTTTTTTTAAGTCGTGTAACACTAATAGTTAAATTCTTTAAACATGTGTTTCTCAAAGAAGTACTTATTGTTAAACAAGAAAACGATCGTTCCGCAGTCACTATCCGCAATCACTACTGACTATAATTTTAATGTTATTAAATTTGCTAACTTTAATAATTAAGAAAATACACAACACATTTTCTTATCTTCACAAAAGTTAAGCGTTTCGTATGGACTAAGTTTAGAATATTACGACGAAAAATTTAAACAATTAAATTAATGTTTTAGTCCGGCAACTAATAACTTTTCACAACATTTTTATAATTTATTTAAGTACATAACAGGGCGAGAAAGAAAGACTAAACTCATCCATTATTGCTATAATAACCCAATTTGTGTCTCGGCAGCATGCCGGTTATAATCAATATGACGACATATTTCGGCTCGTGCGTTTTTTTCTATTCGAGGTCTAAAATTCTTTTAAAAAGCACCGTTTTTGGTTCCCGTAAGGTTTTTAATAGTGATTGAATTTTGCTTGCATATTGGCTCTTATGGGATACTTTTCTGGCGGAATAATTTTAGGTGGTTTGACACTTTTTTTTTAATTTTGTATGATAGATCGTAGATCTTATATTAAATTTATGGTAAAAAGGCCATAATAATTTAAGATAGTTAAGAGAATTCTGACAAAAGAAAAATAGATTACCCAACCATTTTCATAGGGTAGGTAGATGCTTCTTTGCCTATATTGTATGCACGCCATATAGATAGATTATATATATATATATATATATATATATATATATATATATATACACCTAGGTTTACATAGTCATATGTTGGGTCGAGTGACTGCAATTTTTAAGCTATCAAGCGAAAACTATTGGAGATCGTTAATGCAAATCTAATGAAAAGTCATCAATTAAGGTCAAGGTTGGTCAGTTACAAATGTTTTAATTTAAATCTATAGTTCAAAATCCTTAACTTGTTTCGTTCATTTTATATTAAGTTTACATAACGTAAGTCAAAAATATACTCGTAAAAATATGCTAAAATTTTAGGTGCACGTTATATAAATGATTAATATTTTATTAAAATGTTTAATTAAATATATCGCTCTCTTTCAGAAAATTTTCCAAAAAATTAAACTTCGCATTTAATGTGATAGTTATGATTGATTGATTGGTGAAATTGATTGCACTGAATTTTAATTTTATACGATTTTTATATTTTCCTCAGAAGCTCTAAACTAAAAACAATTTAGTATTCTGTACTGTAACCGGTCAGCAAAATTTTTACAATTACCCGACCTCGTAACGCTTCAACTCGTTCTATAAAATTGCAAAATTCTGTCCGTTACTTTTTTGGATGAAATTTATAGAAAGGCTATAGATATTGAATTATTAATTTCAATTCCATTTTCAGATATTTACAGTTTTTTTTAAGTTTTGACGATGGCGTGAGCCGTAAACCAATTAATTACTTTTAAAAGTCAGAAAAATAATTCGATGACACTTACACCAAGAACATCTGTAGATAGAAATCCTGAAAGACTGCCAGATCCATACCTAATAGCAAATTCAGTTCCATTTTTCTTGTAACTGGATGATTTTGTTGAATCGTATTTATTGTGAAGCACTAAAAAATAAATAAAAATTAGTTAACTAGCGAAAGTTTCTCAATTAATATATATATATATATATATATATATATATATATATATATATATATATATATATATATATATATATATATATATATATATATATATAGTGTGTCCCAGATTCGCTTCTCTATATAGGGATCTCGGCTCCTATTATACCTACAGCAAAGGTTAAATGGGGAAAGTTTTAGAGGAAACTTATTGCATTCGATATCTGGCTTCAGATTTACGATCGATCAATAAGTTTGGGAAATATCGGCGAAAAACCGAAGATGGCGGATTTCGTTTTCCGCCAGTATATGCAGAACGATAAATTTGACAGCTGTCAAAATGTGACATTATTCGGACACATTTTTTTAAGACAAATAAGATGGCGTATACGACACGTCTTCATTTTTTTTTGTTAACTCGCCTCAACTTTTATTTTTCTTATGACCGCCATATTGGATTTTTCGATTTTTGGAAAGAACCTAAAATTTCCAGTCTAGTGATATCTCACAAGTGCATTAAAAGTTTTAGTGTCATCAAAATATCACACTTCGTAAATTAGGTTTCAATGTTTTTAAAGGAGGCCATGATTTATTTGTCACAAGATTACATTAATAAGTAAGTAATTTATTGAACGCATTGAATTTTCAATACAACATGAACGTAAATAACGACTTAAAAAATCTAAATGAGCTTTAACTACTTTGTAAGTTGGTAACATTAATTCAAAAATCTGCAAAATGACGTCCATTTGCATCGAGACATTTTTGACAATTGGTGACAACTGTTGTACAACCCTGGTAAGTGTATTTCGGTTAATATTTCTAAATGTGTCCAGAACTCTTTGTCTCAGGATTTCTATGGTCACGGGGGGATCAAATTCATAGATTTCATTCTTCGTGTGACCCCAGAGGTAGAAATCCAAAGGCGACAGGTCAGGGGATCTAGGAGGCCAAGATATTGGACCATTTAAAGAAATTATTCTTTCGTCAAACTGCTCTCTTAAGCAGTTCCTGACTTGGATGGTATCGTAAGCCGGACATCCGTCTTGTTGAAACCAAGTTCTTCTTAATTCATCTGCCGTTAGAATAGCTCGTAAGGCTGGTACAACCTGGTTTCGCAAAAGCGTTAGGTACCTCTGCCCGTTTAGGTTGTAGTCAAACAAAAATGGTCCAATAAGTCAATTTCCTGAAATGATTTATAATTTATAAATAGGTGCCCAACCGTCAAGGGCGGCAGGGTCGGCCGGGCGGTACTAGAAACTAGAAATTATAAAGGAAACATTATCTTTATTAAAAAGTAGATATTTTCTTTCCAAAAATAATTATCGAAACATCCCGTAATGAATGAGCTTGTATACAGTTGAAACCTATTCAGCTTTATTATGAAAAAGAAATACATATTTGGTTAGCGGGAAGTAATAGCCGTAATAAATTATTTTGTTGGTATTGCATATTAATTTCGGAAATACTAAATCAATTTATTTCAGTGATATAATAATCTTAAAGAAGTACACCGTGCCTTAATAAAACATAAAATATCAAAAGAACAAACCCTTTGCGCTTTAAAATTTAAATTATTCGGGAATACAGCTGAACGCCTTTCTATAAATCATAATGAAAATCAAAAAATAATTCGACATTTGATTAATACCGTATTTTTTTTTATAACGCAAGAACTAGGCTTCCCGGGTAATAATAAATCATTAAATTCAGACAATCAAAATAATTTTAGAGAATTAGCTAAACCTGCAGAAAATTTAGATAAAGTGTTAATACATTTATAGAACCCAATTCTATTTTTATAGGTTGTTCGAAACTACAATACAAAATGATTGAATAAAAATGTAATACAATTCATAAAAGTAAGTTGACTGACTAGAGTAGAACGTTTTACTTTTTTTTTATTAGATTATACTCTTTTAGTATCATTAAAGAACTAAACGAAAAAAAATTTTTTTGAACATCATTTGGTGCCTATTTAAAAAAGATTGGTTAGATGAACTTACCAATGATCCCACATCAAAGGTTACTTCCAAATCTGATCTGTCGACGTCTCTCTGCCACTTCGTGAGGATTTTGCACAGCCCATTGATGACGGTTGTGCCTATTAAAGACTCCACAATTCGTGAACCTGCTCCCATAGGACCACAAGACATAATTTACAAAATCAGGATTTTCATTACATCTCCTAGTATACCACTCACAGAACTGTAGTCGTCTTGGAAAATCAGTTTCCTTAAGTCCTTGTACTATTATAGGTTTGTATGGATGGTACTTATTCTTTTTTAAAACTCTCCGTACTGTTGATTTTGGCACATTAGTTTCCTGTTCTACAGTTCTTACCGATGCACTAGGGTTTTCGTTGATAGCTTGTAAAATGTTTCTGTCTCGATTTTCATTGTTATTATTGTATCCGCTTCTAGGTTGTTCGAAGGCACCATGGTTAATTAAATTAACTACGATTTTCCTGAATTGGGTTTTATGAGGCTGCCGTCGTTCGGAGTACATCTCAAAATACCTTGCTGAGGTAACGTCGGCGTTTCTGTATGATTGAAAGTACAGAGCTAACATGTCAACCTTTTCTTCATTTGAATACGGAATGCCGGCCATTTTCTATAGGTTTTGACAATTTATGTGTCAGATTTATGATTTTATTGGGATAAAAGCGTACCTACTTATTAAAACACTGCTTTGATACTTTCAACTATTTAACTTAACGTCAAAGTCAAAATCCAATTTTGTTACAGATAAATCATGGCCTCCTTAGAAAAGCATTGAGAGCTAACATTACTTTAAATCATGGCCTCCTTAGAAAAAACTGAAACCTAACTTTACGAAGTGTAATATTTGGATGATACTAAAATCTTTAATGCACTTGTGAGATATCACTAGACTGGAAATTTTAGGCTCTTTCCAAAAATCGAAAAATCCAATATATCGAATGCAATAAGTTTCCTCTAAAACTTTTCCCATTTAACCTTTGCTGTAGCTATTAATAGGAGCCGAGATCCCTGTATAGAGAAGCGAATCTGGGACACACTGTATATATATATATATATATATATATATATATATATATATATATATATATATATATATATATATATATATATATATATATATATATATATATATATATATATATATATATATATATATATATATATATATATATATATATATATAAATATATATATATATATATATATATATATATATATATATATATATATATATATATATATATATATATATATATATATATATATATATATATTTCCAGGGCCAAGGTGCCAATCTGCTACCGTGGTATCTGCCCCGGCAAGGCTCATCAGGCAGTTTCCTTGGGGGGTATCGGTATTAAAACCGAAATACCCAAACCCTGAAACAAACAAGGTGTCATGTCATTCGACTTTGAAAGTCGACGAGGGAAATAGGCAACCAGTGGCGCCATCTGTAGGTACTATGGTGCAACTAAATCGCTTTAGATGCGACCTACTTTGGAGCACAAGACGACACATTGGAAAACAAGAGAAACAGAAATTTCAACTTGGTCGTAAATATATATATATATATATATGTAACGCTCACCATTTTTGTTCGACCAAAACATGACGCATGTTTGGGCCAAGGTGCCAATCTGCTACCGTGGTATCTGCCCCGGCAAGGCTCATCAGGTAGTTTCCTTGGGGGGTATCGGTATTAAAACCGAAATACCCAAACCCTGAAACAAACAAGGTGTCATGTCATTCGACTTTGAAAGTCGACGAGGGAAATAGGCAACCAGTGGCGCCATCTGTAGGTACTATGGTGCAACTAAATCGCTTTAGATGCGACCTACTTTGGAGCACAAGACGACACATCTGTGCAAAAATAAAAGAGAAACAGAAATTTCAATTTCTGTGCGGTTCTTGGTCGTAAAAAGTTATATAAAACGAAACCAGTAACGGTAAGGATTACTCCTTCACCATTTTGTCGAGAATCGACCAATGTCGATGGTGAAGGAGTAATCCTTACCGTTACTTGTTTCGTTTTATATAACTTTTTACGACCAAGAACCGCACAGAAATTGAAATTTCTGTTTCTCTTATATATATATATATGTATATATATATATATATATATATATATATATATATATATATATATATATATATATATATATATATATATATATATATATATATATATATATATATATATATATATATATAGAGAGAGAGAAGAGAGAAAAAAAAGTGGAATAAATCAAAACAGTTTTTGAAAAATTGATTTTTTGAATATTTTTCATAAACACTTTCATAGTTAAATCAAAATCATATCAGATTCGCATAACTCTGTTCAAATTTAAGTATACCTGTGAAATTAACTTAGATTTTTAATTTATTAGGGAATCCCAAACTTCAGGTTTGTTGCAACGATATTAAACACAACTTGAAAATTTCGCCAATTTTTAACAAGTTGAAACATTTGTGAAGAAAATATGCTCATTAAAAAAGTTTCATTTGAAGTGCAAAATTATAAAATTGTTATTAAATAACTGTACACATTAATGACAAACCTGAAATCCTATACTAAGATAATCGCGGATACCCTTTGGAAAAAACAAATGAGGGTTAGAAGTAAAAATTATGACAGTTCTGTGGCGTTAATATTTCATTCTAGAAAAACAATTATATTATTACATATTAACTTTATTTGATTTAAAATGCGTTTTTCAAGACAATTAACGCTAGTTAAAAAAATTAAAAAGCTCTGTTAAGAGCATTCTCAAGAAAAACAAGTTTCATGTTTATAGACCAATGTTTATTTGCACGTTTCAAGAACGAGACTATGACATCCGCTATGATTTCTGCATATGAATTCAAAGACAAATAGATAAGCGTGATTTTCATAGACACATTCTCTTTGGGGATGAATCCACGTTCACAACAAATGGCACTGTCTCTTCCCAAAATTGTAGGTGGTGGTCGGACGCAAATCTAAATTTTTGTATTGACAATAGAAACCAGTATTACCAAAAAACAAACGTTTGGTTCTGTGTTATCAACGAAAAATTATTGGGTCCGTTTTTTTTTTCGCCGAAACCTAACTAGTCATACCTATTTACAGTTTCTGGAAAACGAAATATCGGATTTTTTGGACAATATAAGTTTACAAGAACGGTATAATGTATATGGTTTGTACATGATGGATGTCCCGCTCATTCTACTAGAAATGTCTCTGAATGGTTAAATGGGAAATTTGGTACTAAATGGCTAGGACGAAATACCGATCCACGGTGGCCTCCTCGTTCCCCAGATCTTACCCCATTAGAATTTTTTATGGGCATTCTTAAAGCAAAGTTTATAAGGATCGACCATTTAATGATGTTGAGGAACTTGAAAATTCGATTCGTTTCCATTGCAGAAATATTCCAGCAAATATCTTGCGATCTACTTTTAGTGAATTTTGGGCACACAGAAACGCTTAGATAATTTTCATTTTTTTATGTAGTTTCTTAAATGTTTTTTTTTTCTTTATGCTGATTTGTTAATTCTTAAGTTATAATGAACACTTTTGGTAAAACTAGTAGTATCACATTCAATTAGATCTCGCGTTTGATTTTTTGTTAATATTAATTCACATTAATTCACTTTTAACCCTCATTTGTTTTTTCAAGAATTTCCAGCTTGTCAATTATGTGTACAGTTCTTTAATAAATATTAAAAATGAAAATTTTGCACTTTAAATGAAAGTTTTTTAATGTGCATATTTTATTCAGAAATGCTTCATCTTGTTAAAAAGAATATTGGCGAAATTTCCAAGTTGTGTTTAATTTCGTTGCAACAAACCTGAAGTTTGTGATTCCCTAAAAAATTTATAATCCAAGTTAATTTCACAAGTATACTTAAATTTGAACGGAGTTATGCCAATCTGATCTGATTTTGATTAAACTATGAAAGTGTTTATGATAATTATCAAAAAAATCAATTTTTCAAAACAAAAAAAAATTTTTGGTATCCAGGCATAACTTTTGATGCTAAACAACTTTTCTTAATAACATTTTGCTGAATCTTTCGAAATAAGGGTACTTTATTCTTGCATGATTTTAATATTTTTTGACCTACCCTGTATGCTGTTTAACTTGCAACCATTCTAGGTACACTTTATATGTTTATCGAGGATGCACCAACTTTTGGCAATATTTTTATTTTGATTATGTAGTTAATAAAAAAAAAATTCCCATATGTTGCACACTTAAATGACCACACTGTATTGTATATATATATATATATATATATATATATATATATATATATATATATATATATATATATATATATATATATATATATATATATATATATATATATATATATATATATATATATATATATATATATATATATATATATATATATATATATATATATATATATATATATAGAGGGTGGTGCAAACAAGATGGGGTGGACGATTGTGGGCAAACGGAGAGGAATTTGAAAAAACATTTTTGGGATATGATTGATAGTCAAGAACGCTGTGTTTTAAAATTATACCCATTATACAGGGTGGTCTGAAAAGTTCGTGATGAACCAAACTTGTGTTTTTTTAAATGGGACACCCGGTATATTATTATTTTAGTTGATTCTCCTATTCGTTACGATCATTTTAATATGAGGTTTGTTGGGTCTAAAATTTATACCAAGGGAATGGGACGAGGTTAAAGTGGAAAAAAGGGTTATACTCCGGCCATTTTTTGAAAACAATTGAAGCAGGTATGGAAAAACCAAATATTCTATAAAATGTATTGTATCTAGGATTACAATAATCGCTTGTAAGTCGTTCAAAATTATTCACTGTTATACAGGGTGGTCAAGTTTTGCAAATTTACCTTGGATTGAATTTTTTTAAATGGAACACCCTGTATAATTTACTTTCATGTTAAAGATAACATTACTAGCTTTCAAAAAATACCATATTTGATACCTTTCTGACCAACAGTTTTTCAATAAATTAGCTGTGAAATCAAAATTTCTTCATTTTAACACGAATTACTCTGAATTCACGTTGTTAAAATTGACAATTTAATATTAGGAGGCCATGATATCATCATAAATTGAACAAAAGATTGACAGTCCTGTCAAAACAGCAAAGTGTCAGAATATTGTCATCAGTAAATAAATATTGTTCTTTGATGATGCGATGCCGAAATAAAAACAAGATAGAAGCTTTTGCAAGTTTATCATAGAGATTTCAAGAAACAGGAAATGTTGCTTTCAAAAAAACGTAAAGTAATTAATAAACCAGTTACTAATGAAGATAATGCTTTGACAGTATTAATAACAGATCTTTTTTTACAAAAAAAATAAATTTAATATAAATCAACAAAAACAATGTAATTAAAACTTATAAAAGATGTTCAACTAAACCACCGTTTTGCTGAAGGCACATTTCGAGTCTATCCACAAATGAAAGTTTCACTTTTCTCAAAGTCAGGTCTGAAATGTTGCGAAAACTGCTTATTATTCTCAACTTCATATCTTCCAATGTGGTTGGAACCTCTTTATAAACTTCTTCTTTAACATGTCCCCATAAAAAGAAATCTAGTGGCGTTAAATCGGGTGACCTCGCAGGCCACTTAACTGGTCCACCTCGCCCAATCCAATGCTCTCCTTTCCAATTATTGAGAAAATGTCTTACATGCCTATGGTAATGCGGGGGTGCTCCATCATGTTGGAACCATAAGGAATTTCTTAACATTAAAGGTAAGTCTTCGAGCAATACGGGCAACTCATTTCTCAAAAAATTTAAATAGACTTCTCCCGTTAAATGCTCTTCAAAGAAATATGGTACTATAACATGAGAGCCAATTATACCTCCCCAAACATTAATTGCCCATATTTTGATGGTCCACCTGACGAATCCAATGTGGATTTTCGGTTGAATAATAGTGCATATTATGTTTGTTAACCAAGCCGTTGCTTTTAAAAGTTGCTTCATCTGAAAACAGCACCCTATCTACAAAACCTGGATTATCCCAAATTGTATTTAAAAACCAAATTGAAAACTCTTGTCGTTGGACGTAATCGCGATCATACAGTTCTTGGTGTAATTCAATGTGGTAGGCATGATATTTATGTTGTTTCAGAATCCGTTTAATACTAGTGCGTTCAATATCAGTAGCTCTCTCAATTTCCCTGGTACTTGTGTGGATTTTCTTGCACTGTTAATAACACTGTCAAAGCATTATCTTCATTGGTAACTGGTTTATTAATTACTTTACGTTTCTTAAAAGCAACATTGCCTGTTTCTTGAAACCTCTCTAATAAACTTGCAAAAGCTTCAGGTCTTGGTTTTTTTTCGGCATCGGGATATCGTACCGCATAAACCCTGCTTGCTAGTAAAGGGTTTTTTGGACACTCGCCCAACATAAAAGTCATGTTTATCAACTCTGGAGTACTCAAACTCATTGTTACTTAACAATTTCTCGGCTTATCGTCAAAAAACAATGGTAATTGATGCCAATTCTCTGACACTTTGCGGTTTTGACAAGAATGTTAATCTTTCTTTTCATTTATGATTATATCATGGCCTCCTTATATTATAGGTAGTCAATTTAAGCAACGTAAATAATACCGTTTCTATTAGAATGAGTAAATTTTGGTTTCACGGTTAATTTACTAAAAAACTGTTGGTTAGAAAGATATCAAATAGGGTATTTTCTGAAAGCTGGCGATGTTATCTTTAATATGACAGTAAAATATATGGGGTGTTCCATTTAAAAAAATTCAATCCAAGGTAAATTTGCAAAACTTGACCACCCTGTATAACAGTGAATAATTTTGAACGACTTACAAGCGATTATTGTAATCCTAGATACAATACATTTTATAGAATATTTGGTTTTCCATACCTGCTTCAATTGTTTTCAAAAAATGGCCAGAGTATAACCCTTTTTTCCACTTTAACCTCGTCCCATTCCCTTGGTATAAATTTTAGACCCAACAAACCTCATATCAAAATGATCGTAACGAATAGGAGAATCAACTAAAATAATAATATACCGGGTATCCCATTTAAAAAAACACAAGTTTGGTTCACCACGAACTTTTCAGACCACCCTGTATAATGGGTATAATTTTAAAACACAGCGTTCTTGACTATCAATCATATCTCAAAAATGTTTTTCAAATTCCTCTCCGTTTGCCCACAATCGTCCACCCCATCTTGGTTGCACCACCCTGTATATATATACATACATATATATATATATATATATATATATATATATATATATATATATATATATATATATATATATATATATATATATATATATATATATATATATATATATATATATATATATATATATATATATATATATGGATGTTTTCATTACGGGTGTACAGAGTGTCCAGATAGAAAGATACTGTTTGCGCAGCATTTGCTACTTTTGATGATACGAAAAATGCCATAATTGCATTTGCTATAAGCTTCTTAGTTTCTGAGCTACATGTAACACGGATACAGATTTTTTGACGTAAAAATCGAGTGACTTAAGTGTTTTTTTTTTCTAAACTCAACTGTTAATGGGTATAATTTTAAAACACAGCGTTCTTGACTATCAATCATATCTCAAAAATGTTTTTTTCAAATTCCTCTCCGTTTGCCCACAATCGTCCACCCCATCTTGGTTGCACCACCCTGTATATATATACATACATATATATACATACATACATATATATACATACATATATATATATATATATATATATATATATATATATATATATATATATATGTATATGTACAGGGTGTTCCAGCGAGGACTGAACAGGGACCTATTTTCGACCTTCCTTGTATTTTGGAAAATTTCAAAATAGCCAATCGATGTATTTTTTCTTGTAGAATCCAAAAATGTCATCGAAAAAATATTTGAACCAGAAACAAAAGAGTTACGCTATGCATCAGGTGTTTTTTAAATGGAATGTATCGTTTTTTATACGATTTTTGGAAAGAGTGATTTTTTTTATGTCCGTTCTGATTAAAAGATTTGATTTTGCGATAGCTGTTTATATTACATTTTAATGTTTTACAAACTAAAATTTTAGCTTCACCTGTTTAAAATATACGAATATACGATAGGTTGGTATAGGTGATCAAGGTAAAATGACGTTTGAATGCTTTGTCAATAAAAATTGACATTATTTTAATTATTGTCGAAGTCTTCACCTAAAAAATATATATTTGACTCTGATCGAAATGAAATACTCCTTGGACGAGAGACTACAGATTGTTATGCTATTTTACAAGTGCCAAGAAAATGCAAGAGAAGCAAGAAGAAGATTATTGCAAATTTTCATAGAAATATATCCATCAATACAATTCTAAGGATAAAAAACCTATTTGAGGAAAATAAAACTTTACATGATAGAAAAAGAAATATACAAAGAAGAAGAAATCGAGACCAGGCCATTATAAATTATTTTCAAGTTAATCCAACCAAATCTATTTCGGATGCAGTTCGGGAAGTTCAGTACGGTGGCGGTGTAAGGCGCAGAAGAGTTACCGGAGGGACTGTTCACAGGACTCTGAAAATTCATAAATTTAGGAATTCTATTCATGTTTGGTGTGGGATAAAAAACAATATAAAATTTTGGGACCAATATTTTTTAACGGGACTTTAAATGGGCACAGATATTATAAGTTTTTAGAAAACGAAATTGAAAATTTTTTGGAAGACTTACCATTGGCAAAATATCAGAAGTTAATTTGGCAACATGATGGGGCGCCTCCTCATGCCGTGCATGATGTGGTTCAATTTTTAAATCGGCGCCATAACGAATGGATAGGGCGAAATGGAACATATGCTTGGCCGCCCAATAGCCCCGACCTCTCAGTTTTGGATACATTTCTTTGGGGCCATTTGAAGAACGTCGTATACAGACAACGAAACGAAAATATTCAAGAGATCATGGGAAAAATTGTCGATGAAATAAACCGCCTTAACCAGGAAAATCATATTGTAACAGCAAGTTTAGAAAGGCTACAAAGGGGTTATCGATGTTGTTTCGAGAAAAACGGCGGTCACATTGAAAACTTATGTTATTAGTAGTTTTATTTTATTATTTAATAATTATTTTTTATTGAATTTCTTTTTCTATCATGTAAAGTTTTATTTTCCTCAAATAGGTTTTTTATCCTTAGAATTGTATTGATGGATATATTTCTATGAAAATTTGCAATAAATCTTCTTCTTGCTTCTCTTGCATTTTCTTGGCACTTGTAAAATAGCATAACAATCTGTAGTCTCTCGTCCAAAGAGTATTTCATTTCGATCAGAGTCAAATATATATTTTTTAGGTGAAGACTTCGACAATAATTAAAATAATGTCAATTTTTATTGACAAAGCATTCAAACGTCATTTTACCTTGATCACCTATACCAACCTATCGTATATTTTAAACAGATGAAGCTAAAATTTTAGTTTGTAAAACATTAAAATGTAATATAAACAGCTATCGCAAAATCAAATCTTTTAATCAGAACGGACATAAAAAAAATCACTCTTTCCAAAAATCGTATAAAAAACGATACATTCCATTTAAAAAACACCTGATGCATAGCGTAACTCTTTTGTTTCTGGTTCAAATATTTTTCGATGACATTTTTGGATTCTACAAGAAAAAATACATCGATTGGCTATTTTGAATTTTTCCAAAATACAAGGAAGGTCGAAAATAGGTCCCTGTTCAGTCCTCGCTGGAACACCCTGTATATGTATATGTATATATATATATATATATATATATATATATATATATATATATATATAAAAATTTGGATGTTTTCATTACGGGTGTACAGAGTGTCCAGATAGAAAGATACTGTTTGCGCAGCATTTGCTACTTTTGATGATACGAAAAATGCCATAATTGCATTTGCTATAAGCTTCTTAGTTTCTGAGCTACATGTAACACGGATACAGATTTTTTGACGTAAAAATCGAGTGGCTTAAGTGTTTTTTTTTTCTAAACTCAACTGTTTTTGAGTAAATGACCAAAATTGCATTTTTTATGGGATACTATATATATTTTTCTTAAATCGAATCCGCTTTTTTATAAGCTTTCCAAAAACAATATATATTATACTATTTTGACAAATAACGTGACAATTCTGGGAATCATAAAAATGTCATTCTATTTGTAGTAGACTGCGACGGAAGGCTAGACAACAAAAAATAAATTCAATGTTTTTGCGTCATTTTTTATATTACATACGAAGTTCATGTGCTCTTTTTTTTAACAAGTTAATCACGGATATGCAACCAAAAACAAAAGCGGTAGTAACTTAAGTCAAAATTGGTTAAAATTCATATCATATTATAAATTTAAACCCCAAACTAACTTTTTTTAAATGTTAATAATAATAATTGATAAGTAACAGGCTCATTTTTCCATTGAAGAAAACATAATATTCGATAAAGCGTATAAAAATATTGTTCAAATTGTTGCCTGTTATGTGTAACGCACGTTCGACATAATTTTCGGATTCGCTCTAAAGTTTTCCTAAAGTCACAACCCGAGCATTGGGTGCTGGAGATTAAAAAGGTATTTTTTTACATAAATAATTTACATGTTCATCAAATTGAAGGTTATTACCTATTACTACACCCAAATATTTACGTCTATCAACCCTATCAATTTTACAGTTATCAATTTTAAATTTTAAACCCAAATTATTAAAATTTTGCAGATATTTTGTGATCCTAAAATTATACATTTTGTTTTAATTACATTAATTTGCATACCAAAATTCAAATGAGAAACTAAATGTTCTTTAGAAAAGAAATAATAACTAAACTAGTATTTTTAACAACCTGTTTCCCAAAAATTAAGAATTCGTAACATACGCAATACGCAAGAGAAAATACATTTAAAAGGCATTTATAAGCAGTCAGTGGCAGTCATCAGCAGTAATCGGCAGCCAAAGACAATCTCTAAGCAGTCACAGGCAATAACTGGCAGTCTATTTATCAGTCTATAAACAACCATCGGAAGTCAGTAGGACGTCTTAGGCAGTCGCCGGTAGTTTGGCTGGCAGTTGACTGCCGAAATCAGCAGTTGGTGTACAAAATTCAGCTAGTCAGATACCTGAGACACCCCTTGGGTAAACCGATCACAATTAATAATTTTGACAGCCCTACATTGGTCCATTAAGGGCCAGGCAAATTATAATCTCCGCAGAAAAGAAAATTATTATTATGGAATCGATCCAATAGACACAAACACAATACCACCATGCTCTTCTTACACCTGCACTGATGACAGCGGAGGTATATACACAGCCCCACATACCATTTTTTTTTCTTCCACATTAGATACACAAAAACACGTTCCAGTATGGACTTGTCTATATTTATATCCACCGATTTACACTGATTATGAAACACCTCCATCTTTCAATCTGTTACTTGTCGCTACTCCTGTCGCATTTGTAGACGTAACCCTAACTCAGCGTAACTAAATTCAGTTGTAAGCCATGTTTCATTTAATATAACATCACAAAAGCACACACTCGTGGCTTTTTTAAATCATCAAGTTTTGCACATGCCCCAAAAATTTTGAACGTAAAAATTTACGGATCCTTTTTTTTGAGGCCTGGGAATTATTATAGACCAACAAATTAGGGGAGCCGTTTATATATTACGAGCCCAGTCGCATATGTATTAGACCAAAGGAATAGGTAAGAGATATATACTATTGTTACAGAGTATTTACTGTACATAACATAAATTCAACAAATACAACTACGTTTATTTGATAGTATGTGGTATTAACAATTAATCAACAATATTCCTTATCTATATCACTAACAATAATAATGATAAGAAAAAAATATTTTTGTTAGGCTTGTCGCATATTAATTGGACCATAAAAATTTGAATAATTTGCCACTGTTACCACTGAGTACAGTCACCTTTTTGTTTTGTGTCTACTAATGTTTTACAATATTTTGGTTGGAAGTTATCCCAGATTTACTGAATTTTGTCCTTTAATTCGGGAATGGTGTGGACGGGACTGGTTCGTAGAGTTTTGTTCATTTGTTGCCATAGCTTTTCGATAGGCGATAAGTAGGGGCTACTAGATTGCCATTTTAAAACAGGAATATTCATTTCTTGCAGCCAGAATGTTATGGTTTTGGCGGTATAGCATGCTGCGCCGTCTTCCTGGAATATGAATCCTCCCTCTGGCAAGTGAATCTCATCAATAGAAGGAATTAATTCTTCTTGTAATATTGACTTATACTTGGCAGCATTGACGGTACCATTAATAAAAAGAAGACGACCAACCCCTTGTGAAGACATACATCCCGTACCATGATAGAGGCTGGAAATTTAACTTTTCTCTTGAGGCAGTCTCTATGATATTCCTCCCCTGGCGTTCGGATAATTCGACTTCGTGAATCACCAACACATACTACATATTTAGACTCTTCGCTCCATATAACGAAATCCCACTGACGTTGAGACCAGCTTTTATGCTCCTTCGCCCACAAAAGTCGATTTCTTTTTTGTTTTTGCGACAAAAGCGGTTTTTCCTTGGCCTAAAATAAAAACATTTAAATTTGTTTTTTTTGTATTTTGCTATAAACTTACTTTGTAGAAGCGCTATCCCATTTTCTTCATATTTCTCAAGCAGGTATCTTTTGAAATGCGTTTACAATTGCAAGTGCCCATTTTACAGCTCCCGTGATGAAGCTCGACGATCGTGTTTAATTAGTGTACAGAGAGCCCGCTTATCTCTTTCTGTAATTTTCGAAGGACAGCCAGACTTCGCTTTTCCGCTTTTTTTGAATTGGGAAATAATATTTCTTATTGTCCCTTGAGGAATGTTTAGATTTTTTGCAATACTGTGTCCAGAAAGACCATTTTTGTGGGCACTAACAATAGAATTTCGCATATCATACGAGAGTGCTTTTCCGCGAACCATTTTGACATCTAAACAGTTTCAAAGACTCAAATATTAATGTCATCTTTGTTTTCGAGTATTTTCAAGGCCCACTCGATTAGATATTTACCTTAATAAATTTTGTACCAGATGACACTAGTAATCACGCGGTTTTATCTGAGTGCATGCGTTTATGGCCCAATTAATATGCTCCAAGCCAAACAAAAATATATTTTTCTAATCATTAATATTGTTAGTGATATATATATCCGATATTGTTAATTAATTGTTAATACCACCTACTATCAACGTAGTTGCATTTGTTGAAGTTATGTTACATGCAGTAAATACTAGGTGACAAAAATAAAATAATTTTAAATACGCCCTTGGTCCAATACATATGCGACTGGGCTCGTATTTATATACAACAAATTCTCCATTCTGTTTCCGACTTTTAAGTTTTTGCACGCATTTCGTTAACTCTTCTCGTTGCAGTGCAGTGGACTTAGATCAGCTCCAGTTGAATACTATTAAATTCAACATATTTTTCGCGTGCGCGTGGATACCAAACTTGAATCACGAGGTACAATTTTAAGAGGTCTTGATTTATTTCCAAAACTACCCTGGCGAAAAGCTTTATAATTATTACAGTTTACAATAATTTCAGCAAATATATTATTTATTTTGGCTTTATCATGAGCTAATCTTTCAACAGAATCCTGAACTGGGCTGTCAGGTATATTATGAAAAATAACATTTTTGATTCTGTTTCTGGATGAGAAACAACGGTGGTGACACATTTTTTTACAAAATTTCCAAGAGTAAAGGTCTCAATTTAATATTTGTGTTTATGCCAGCATAAAGCATTTAAAATGTTTATTTAAGGTCTAAAATTTCGATGATTTTAACTGAGAAACAACGGTGATGGCACATTTTTTTATAATATTCTCAATAGTAAAGTACCCCTTAAGAGCTTAATTAAATATCTATTTTATGGTAGCATGAAGCATTTAAAATGTTTAAAATTTTGTTGATTTTCGATGAGAAACAATGGTAGTGGCATATATTTTTTTTAATTCCCAGGAGTAAACTAATTAAATATTTTTTTTATCCCTGCAAAAACTATTTATAATGTCTAAGATCTAAAATTTCGTTGATTTTGAATGAGAAACAATGGTGGTAGCACATTTTTTTATAAAATTCCCAATAAAGTACCCCTTAAGGGCTTAATTAAATATTTCAATATGCAGCATAAAGCATTTGTAATATTTATTTAAGATCTAATATGTTGTTGATTTAGGATAAGAAACAACGGGGTGGTACATTTTTTTATAATATTCTCAATAGTAAAGCACCCTCTAAGGGTTTAATTAAATATGTCTTTTTATAACAGCATATATTTATATTTTTAAATCAAGATCTAAAATGTCGTTGATTTTGGATGAGAAACAACAATGGTTGTAAATTTTTTTACAAAATTCCCAGTAAAGTACCTCCTGAGGGATTAATTAAATATTTCTTTTTATAGTAGCGTAAAGCATTTATAATCCTTATTTAAGATCTAAAATTTCGTTGATTTTGGATGAGAAACAACGGTGGTAACATATTTTTTTATAGAATTCCCAAAAGTAAAGTACCCCCTAAGAGATTAAAAAATGTTTATTTTTATAGCAAAGCATTTATAAGGTTTATTTAAGATCTACAATTTCGTTGATTTTGGATCACAAAACAACGGTGGTAACACACTTTTTTTATAAAATTCCCAAAAGTAAAGTACCTCTGAGAGATTAATTAAATATTTCTTTTTATAGCAGCATAAAGCATTTATAATGTTTATTTAAGATCTAAAATTTCGTTGGTTTTGGATGATAAACAACGGTGGTGGCCCATTGTTTATAAAATTTCCAAAAGTAAATATTTCTTTTTATGGCAGCATAAAATAATTATTAATCTAAAATGTCGTTGATTTTGGATGAGAAACAACGGTGGTGGAACATTTTGTTATAAGATTCCCAATAGTAAAGTTTCCCTTAAGGGCTTAATTAAACATTTCTTTTTATGGCAACATAACTTATTTGTTATATATACCTTGATATCTAAAATTTCGTTGATTTTAAATGAGAAACAACTATAGTGGTACATTTTGTTATAAAATTCCCAATAATAAAATACCCCTCAAGAGCTTAATTAAAAATTTCTTTTTATGGTGCCATCAAGCATTTGTAATACTTATTTAATATCTAAGGTTTTGTTGGTTTTCGAAGAGAAACAACGATGGTGGTACATTTTTTTATAAAATTCCCTAAGGGCTGAATTAAATATTTCTTTTTATGGCAGCATAAAGCGTTTATAATGCTTAATTAAGTTAAAATTTAGTTGATTTTGGATGAGAAACAACGGTAGTGGCACACTTTTTTATAAAATTCCCCAGAGTAAACTACCCCCTAAGGGCGGAATTATACCGAATATATCTTTTATGGCAGCATAAACTACTGTTGATACATATTGCATGTATACATTTTTTTGTCGATTACTTTATAAATAATCCTAGCAGCAGATTTTCAATCCTGGTCAGCAAATTATGCACACCCACAATAATAAGTTTTTAAAATGACTTGAGAGTGAAACTATGTGCCGATTTATTTATAGTGTTCTTAGGTGCCTTGTTCAACTGAAATGTAATCAAGTCTTGATAACGTCCATTAATAAGGTCAAAGATGGATATATCAACACCAGTTACAAGTAATTTAAAATGCTGATAACGAGCTTTCTATCAGAGAAGAAAGTTCAATGATTACCATATTTGCAGTAAACAATATTATTTATGGGAGTCATACTTTATTTCATCGAATATTGTAATAAATTAAATATGTTAAAAATAAACATAAACGATACTTCATTAAACCCCACGACTTGGAATAAAATATTTCACTATTTTTACAATACACACTTTACCCGCTTGAGACAGACGTGTACTATACATTCTCAAATATCCAAAAACATCAAACCCTTTTGTTTGTAATTATGCGTTACTTTCATATAAATTATATTATAATGAAGGCATTGAAAACGATTTAGTTTTCATATTATAAAAAAAATAAGTTGTAATCTAAACAACTTCTATATTAAGACAGTTTGAAACGATTTAAGTGATACTACAATTTGTTTCTTAGGCTGGAATGCCGAAATGACCTTAATTGCCAACAACCAAAATTTGAAGTTAATCGGATAAGTAGTTTTTTAGCTATGCCGGGAACAAACACACAGACAGAGTCACGGAACTGAAAATACATGTTTTTCAGCACTCTGAAACACAGATCTGAAAAAAATCTCACAGAGTGATTTTTTTACGATTACCATATGGGAAAAGACGAAAAGCGCCAAAAGTTACATGGAATTGTGAAAACCGTATTTAAACATTTTAAGCAGTTTAGAAGTTACGAAAAAAAAACAGTTTTTCTTTACGTCAATTTTTTTTAATTACGCCACTAAAAGCTACGTTTTAATCAGTTTAAAAGTTACGGAGAAAAAATAATTTTTTTGACAGTTATCAAAAAAAATTTTTTTTTGTAAATTACGCCACAAAAATCACATTGACAAAACAATCTATTTTGACAGCTGTCAAACAGTTTTTCCAAATAAATTAGGCCACTAAAAGTTACACGGAACAGGGAAAACTGTATTTTAAAATTTTAAGCTGCTTAAAAGTCACAAAAAAACGATCTTTCTGACAACTGTCAAAATGTTAAAAACTAAAAAAATACATCACTAGAGATCATATAAAACAATATTTAAATAATATGAATTTTTATAGATCGCATTTTTACTATTAAATGCTTAGTAAGAACGGGTTTTATCTAAGAAACTTAAATAATCTTTTTATTCGGCATTTTACTGTTACCAAAAAAACTAAATATAACTAGTAAAAATACGATATTACTAACACTCTCAGAAACTTCGAGTTTTTACTAGTTAGATCTCGATATGACAGATTTCGGCTTTTTGCGGTAACATCAGGGGCGTGCAGTCCATGGAAGCAAGGTAAGCAGTGCTTCCCCAAAAAAAAATTATAAAACATCTTCTAAAATGTAATTTTTGAAACAGGAAACCATTAATTTAGTTTATATTAAAAATGCTAAAATATTATCTTAATTATCAAGCCCATAATAAATGCGGCCTTGACTCCGACCGAGCCACAATAGAAATCGAATAGAACCTATGCGGGCCGCTAGCTTCTCTGCAGCCAAGTCCTATATGCTTGATTTCCTGTGAATCGAGCCAGAGGTTATTGAACTTTCCACCGGCTGTTTGCAATTTTTGCATTTCAGTCGTGTGCTTTAAGTGGGGGTGGAAGCTATCGTTGGAGTAGATAGGTTCTTTGTTTGAACGGCTACCGTGTGTTGTGTGATATGTACGTCGCGTCGTGCATGGTGCGATATGGAAGACAATAATACGGACGTCGATATGCAAATACCGTCAACTTCGGCTGTCGGTAATAACGTTGAAAATGTTGAAGAATTTAGTAAGAAGAGTGTGCGTGAATGTGTGGTGTGTGTCTTAATAATAAACGGATTTTCAACATTAAACTTCGCTGATAAGCTTCAAATAATTTCCAAAAGAAGGGCAAAACCGCCTATGAAAAATTCAACCACAAAAATGAAAAACTGTATTAGACATTTTTATCCGGAAAACAAAATGAACAATTTAAATGGCTAACAGGGTGTGAAAATATAAGTAAATTATTTTGTTGGCCATGTTTACTTTTTGAAAATGAAAAAGGTCTCTGGAATAAAACTGGTTTTTCCGATTTAAACAATTGGTGGAGTGGAGATGGCTTGGTAACACTTTGGTATGGTATGGAAGCAGCCTAGCGTTAAAAAAATAACTGATTAAACAAAATGGCGGCCTAATAAAATATTAAAAATATCAGCCTGGAAAAACTACTTATTGGATTGATATCCAAATGTGTGCGAGAATTAAATGTGATATAGAGTGAACAGTTAAAATTGTGGGACAAATTCAAGATGGCGGCCAAATGTGTTTGTAATCGTGAAAATATCAGCCTCCCAAGTTTTACATATCTTCATGTTTTAGCGTCCCTAGATGCCAAAAATTATGTTTGCTTTATTCCGTCGGACTATTGGTCGGTATATCTGTCAGTTCGCAGCATAGCTAAAAGCTACTTACCCCGTTGACTTCAGGTAGTCAAAAATTAAGGATAAAATGGAGATGACCTGATAACATTCTGGTAAAATTCCAAT
The DNA here is from genome assembly GCA_030620095.1 of Kuschelorhynchus macadamiae. NCBI lineage: Eukaryota > Metazoa > Arthropoda > Insecta > Coleoptera > Curculionidae > Kuschelorhynchus > Kuschelorhynchus macadamiae. Next base: position 468,031 of record JAUTXW010005454.1, read on the forward strand.
ATGGCCGAACAAAATGGCGCTTTAGTGAAATGTTAAAAAAAAATTAAAATTACTTATATAATTTACCTCAAATTGTTAACAAAATCAAGTCTGTGAACTGTTAACATTCTGGTCCAAATCGAAGATAGAAAAACAAAATGGCGACCTAATAAAATATTTAAAAAATCAGCACGATAAAATTACTTATTAGATTGAATTCAAACTTATGCAAGCATTAAATGTGATTTAGACAAACTAGTAAAATTGTGGTCCAAATTCAAGATGGCGGAACAAAATGGAGGCCAAATAAAATATTTAAAACACATATTTAGTAAAGTTATTAAGTAATATAGGGATAAACTGATCGAATTCAAAAAGATGTAAAAGTGTAAAAAGTACTTATCATAAATTGGATTGAGATTCTGCTCAAAAAGGGTGGCACAGGTAGAAACTGTTTGGCACCCATCCAATATGGTGGAACAATAGAAATGTTTGAAAAGGCAGTTTATATGTGTTAATAAATAACTATGTGTGGAACTAAATTGGATTATTGGATTTTCATAACAAAGCCATTCCACGTAAATATTCTAACTGAAAGTTACGCCTGGAAGTAGACGAAAATGTTTAAAACGAAAAATGAATATACTAAAGCAAGAACGTAATTAGTATTAAATTATGGTAGAATATTAGATAATGTCTATCAGGGTTACCGGTTTTCGATGGTTTTACGGCGTAATTCCCTTATTAGTGATGAGACAGAATTGCGGTTTTACTTTTTTGAAAATGAAAGACGCCATAAACAAACGGATTTCAAAATTTAACCCTTATAGGGGTAAAATATGTCTATATATTGTTTACAATATCCCTTTACCTAAAAAATATTTAAAGACGATTCTTTCATCAATGGCTTTTAAAAATGATTATGCAACTATAAATTTCAGAATTTTTTAAAATTCCACTCTTAAGCGAATAAAAAGGAGTTATTTTTATTGCCCCATATAACAGCTAATATATTGTATTATTAATACACTATGTACGCTATACAGATTAAGTATTGAAGTCGCAAAATTTTTTTCTACAATAAGTTATAAAATATAAGTTTGGTTTAATCGACGTTTTAGAGTCCCTAGAATACGAAAAATATATTTTTAGAACAAAATTTTATCCATCTGTTCGATTGTGTGCGTCTGTGTACATGTAAACAAAATTTGCGCCAACCAACGATAATTCCGGTTCGCTTAAGATTTGAACCAAAAGTAGTTTAGGTTAGTGTCTCGCGGGGATTAAATTTTGGGTGTCACGGATGTAGATTTTCGACATTTTTAGGTGTATAAAAATAAAAAAACATATAACATGAGAACGCAACAGTCAAAATGAAAACTATAAATAGATGGGTTTAATGTTCTGACATTGAAAAATTGTGTGTGTGTCAAAAAATGACGAAACACGTCAATTTTTTTATATACAAAATAATGTTTTGTCCATTATAAAGGGTAGTCCTGTAAACAAGATACATTATGCAAAAATCGGTGTAACATGTCAAACTTCTTTTTGTTTTCCTTAGTATATGTCTAGGCTTTGAAAGAAACCTCATTAATAATTTTATTTTTTGACAATGTATATTGCTGATTTTCTATAAAAACTTTTTGAAATCGGAGTCAAACTAATAAAGGCTGCAAATAGACATTATACTCATGGTACTAGATTCAAGACACGCACACATATATGTCTTGTGCAGTAATGAAGAATTAGTTTGACGCCGACTTCAAAAAGTCAAATTTTTAAGATGGAATAAAATATTTTTTACTTTTTATTTTTTTAGGTCAGTTTAATTTTTTTATATTTTTTTTACATAACATAATAAATTAATCCTTTGTTTAGCATTTTGCTAGTTTAGAAAAAAAAATGTTTCTTATGACTTCTAAGCTCTCCCGCGTAGTAGTCAATAACTGTAAAAAATGAAACTACTTAAAAAACACTGAGAAGTCAAAAAATTATATTTTATTCCATCACAGAAATTTGACTCCAACTAAGACCTAATTAGTGTTTAATGTCACCATCAAAATTTACAGTTTCTATTAGTTTGACGCCGACTTCATGAGGTTAAATTTCCAAGATTGAATTAAGAATTATTTTTTACTTTTCACTGTTTTTTAATCGGTTTTATTTTTTCTGTATTTTTTTTATTTAATCCTTCATTTAAAAAAAGATTCTATTATAAATGTCAGGCTCAAGGTTCCTGAGGCCTAAACCTAGGTACTGGAGTCCAATGAACTTAAAATTTTACCACGTTAACTAATGATTCTAATATATTTATATATATATATATATATATATATATATATATATATATATATATATATATATATATATATAAAAAGTGCAGTCTATACGTAGTTATAGAAAATACATACAAATTTTCGTTGCCACAAATTAATATGATTAGTAGAAGAAAAGTGAATTTTTTTAAAAACTACGAAAAATATCAAACATGATACTTCTGAACATATATTTTTTAAATTTCTACTGGTCCCCCACCACGTTATGACATATGAAAAGTTTTATGTCCAGAATAAACTTATCTAATATTATTGACATTCATTAAGATTTGTAATTAACTAGCGAAATAACCTTTCTTATTCTTAATTAAATTATATTATTGCCTCCCATTAGATCAGGGCTCTACCTCCAGCTATGTCAAAATTACATTTTTAATTAATTACAGTTTCATGGTCCAAATTTCAATATATATTAAAGCATTTAAAAGTTTGTGCGAAAACTATCTGGCAGAAAATAATTTAAAGTGGCGTCATTACTCCATTTTTACTTTTTTTAATATAATTTCTATGGAATAACCCCGGTGCCACACTAAAAACTTCTTTAAAAATCATATATGTTGGCCACAATCTCCCCGAAGTAATCGGTGTACTTAAAATCACAATAACTAATATTACGGATGTAACGATATCTTGACATGCATAGAAAATCAGCAATCCCAACACTGAATACTTCCTGAAAAATGTATTCAAATCGGTCAATGTATCACTAAGTGCAATCGAGGTTCATACATAAATAATCGGTAAATGTCGGAACTTCCCTCGTTATGATTTTTTGTTGGGAATAGTGAAGTATGAGTGAAATGGGACCCAATTCGGTTCAGTAAATAGTCACAGTATATATGTGTTACATATACTGTCTTTTCAAAGATTCTTAGTGGGCGCCATTTTATTCTAACATATTGTATTCCTAACAATATTTTACCAGCTTTTTTCTACCTATGCTACAATTGACTTTGGGGTATAATTTACAGTAAACTGAATAAGGAGTTTCCACATTGTCAAATACCGCCATTTTGTTACGTCATGTTGAATTCGTACTAGTTTATCCCATTTCACATTTAATTTTCCTTAAATTCGTACCACACCTGCACCAGTTTATCTCTATATCACACTTAATTCTTGCACAATTGGCCGCCATTTTATTCGGTCTTCTTGAATTAGTACCACAATTTCACTAGATGATCCCTATACCAAAATTAGTTATAACACACAATTTGAAACAAATCCATTTCAATTTTTAAATATTTCATTAGTCCGCCATTTTGTTCTGCCATCTTGGATTCGTATCAAAATTTTGGTAGAATGATTGATGTGATTATGATATATGATATGATTCCAACATACTACTTTAATGTTGGTGCAAAATTTGAGATAAATTGGATAAGTAGTTTTTTAATATTAATTTTTCTACTATTTCACTAGGTTGCCATTTTATTTCGCCATATTGGATTTTTACCAAAATATTACTAGATCATCCCCAGATGACCCTTAATTTTTTATCAAAATTTGAACTCAATCGGATAAGTAGTCTTTAAGCTATGCCGTGAACTGACAGACAAACAGACACTACGACAGATGGACCGACGGAATTGATAAAAAATATTTTTAGCATCTAGGGGCACTAAAACATAAAGATATGTAAAACCTGAAATGGTGAATTTTTCACGATTACAATCATTTTATTTTGCCGCCATTTTGTTCGGCCATCTTCAATTAGTACCACAATTTCAATAGTTGGTCCCTACACCACAATTATTTATTCAGCTGCTATTTTGTTCCGCCATCTTGAATTCGTCCAAAATGTTATCAGTTGTTTCTAACATAATATTTGATGTTTGTGCAAAATTTGAGGTAAATTGGATAAGCAGTTTTTTAACAATATTTTTTTAACATTTCACTAGACCGCCATTTTTTTTGGCCGTATCGGATTTTTACCAAAGATTATGTTATGGCATCTAGGGACCCTGAAACGTGAAGATCTGAGAAAATTCCGGAGGATGATTATTTCACGATTACAATACTTCCTTATTTGAAGTCGGTACCAATTCAGTTATATCCAGATTGAATTAGATCCGACATATTTTTAATTTGGGTTAAATTTTACTGTAAAATATCTCTACATTAATTCGTTAATAAAGCACCCCGATTCGTAAACAAAACTTTAGTGAAGAATATACATACATACCTACTGCCCCTGTATAACAATATATATTTTACTACTTATCCGAACATTATAATAATAAAATGTGTATTTACTATATCACTCCCTATGTAAAACATATTACCAAAAAAGCACAAAAAATGTAGCAAATTTGACCCTGTATGGTTTTTACATTTTATAGACTATTACCGTACTGCTAAAAAACGCGATAAAAAATAGTTGGTGGAATGGCGTGACAAAACTCAAGTTTTTTATATTTTCAATAAGAACCAAGATATTACCTTGTGGATTTCGGCCTGGTTTAGCAACTATAGCCCAGAAAAGCATAAATGTAACAGACTCCAGAAAATCTGTTTTACAGAGTATTGTGTAACCTTACTTAAAGATTTCTCAAAAGACGACTATTTAAAATAAGATATATTTGTGTTCTTTTCTAGCCAAGACATACTCCGAAATATTTAAAAACAATGTTTAGTTATATGTTAATCTTCTTAGGGTGTTTTCAACAAAATGTAAATTTTTTTGAACATATTTTTTCGCCTTATGTATTTATTAATCATTTGTTCTTTCGTCAGTTATGATCAAGAGTGATGCATCTAAATATTCACACCAAGATTGCATAGAGGCTTGTCAAAAGTTGAGCGCCACGGTTATATTTTAAAAAAAGCTTGTTTTGTTGATTTTTATTTTCCTCATAAAAGGGAAGTATTTAGTTTAAACTAACGTTCATTTTCCGTCAAACGCCAAGACATACAGATTCATTAGATTTTTTTTTGCAGGAAGGTTTTTTAGCATTTAAACATTCTTTTATTTTTCTCTCAAATGACCTATTGTCTTTACTTCGTTTAATACATTTCTTCACAAATCGCTACGCAAATACTGATTTAATTTTTGAGAGACAGAACAAAATGTTGAATAACTAAAGGATGTAGGGCCTAGAAGATTAGAAAATTCGTATGTATATATGTATATAGAATGATTTAAAAATATGTAGCAGACACATGATTTTTTTACTGAAACATTCTGTATATCATATCTTCTTCACATGGGTCTATTCTTTTGTCTTTAAAGATATGTATAATATAGCCGGCCCAACATGCTCTTTCTAATGAAATATGTATGTTATACATCCATCAAACGAATTTCTTCTTGCTGATTATAAATATATCTTTTTTCAAAGATTCTCCAGAAATTTGAGAAAACCCTGTCCAATAAGAGCAGGTATTTATTTATTTATTTATTCCTCTATGTAGCAGAATGTTCTCTGACTCTCTCTTAAACATAACTTCTTATGTCAAAATTTTGTCCAATTTCTTGGGAGTATATTTATAATTAGGAAGAAGAAACCCATTTTTTGCACATAAAAGATACAAATTCAAATAAATATATGTTGGGTTTGCTACATAATTTTGAGACATCCTGTATACATAAATACTACTAATACTAAAGTTTCTCATTATACTATTAGGTATATTTTTTTAATTGGCTATTTAAAAGTTACATATATCTGTAAAAATCCAAGATACTTAATTTTTGACCAAAATTTGAAGTCAGTGGGGTAAGTAGTTTTTTAGCTATACCGCGAACAGACAGACAGACAAACCGACGGAATTGAGAAAACGTTTTTGGCATCTAGGGACCCTGAAACGTGAAGATCTGAAAACATTTCAGAGGGTGATTTTTCACAACTACAAAACAAGTATTTAAAGTAATTTGTATTAAAAATATCTACAAAAACTCTTTTTACCTTTATTGTCTTTAGAAAATTGAAAACTGTATGTGGAATAAATCACACTAAATATATAAAATATTGGTAAAAGTATCAATAACGTGTAATTCTGCAAAAAATACTTTTACCATTTTTAATACTGATGACTATGTTAAATAAAAAGAAATTCGAACCATCGATTTTATCTACCTATAAAACAGAACGTCGATGGATCTGTAGGACGCTCTTCTAGCTTTTTTTCGTTTCGGTTTAACTGACTTGAGGCGAGGCGTTAAAATCTAAATGCTTTTAAGTCGACATAAAATTAATACAATAATTATATTTAACTTCTAAATAATAACTTATCTTCGCCCAATTTTGAAATTTTGCAAAATGTATGGCGAATGATTTAAATTCGCTCTGCTTGTCGATCAATGTCCATTTTTACCGTCTCTAACAGCATTTGACGAAATTATTCCTAATTTCTTAATCCATTCCGTATTGAATAACTTCAACTTATCAAAAATACAATTACAGCGTACAGTCACGTGACACAATAGAGTCCCCGAAAGATCTTCAAGGCATATGCGATTTAAAGTGACAAAAACTTTAGATATTAAAAATGATGATCTTTTAAGTTACATTTTCTGGTATTTGGGTACATACCATCAATCAAATGGTAAATCAGAAAGTTACAGAAAATAGAGAACAAATTGTACATTTCTTTTGTTTTTTTTTTAAATCTTAATAGGTTCTTTCATATTCACGTTCAAAATAAGAATATCGTATCAAATATTCAAGAAAAGTTTTTTAATTTCTAACTTATAGGGTCCGTTTTTTGACAGGACCTAGAAAAATTCATGCGCTTTTAGAAAAAAAAATAGCCGGTTAACACAAAAGGGTTCGACTATACTTATATATATATATATATATATATATATATATATATATATATATATATATATATATATATATATATATATATATATATACATACATATATATATATATATATATATATATATATATATATATATATATATATATATATATATATATATATATATATATATATATATATATATATATATATGTATATAAATATATAAATATATATATATATATATATATATATATATATATATATATATATATATACATATATATATTCTGCAGAAACACCTTAAAAATAAGTTTATTTTTATATATGTATAAAATATCGATTAGTGAACTTGACACAACAAAATTCATTTAAGAATGAATCACTTCATAATACTTACAGCAAGCAATGTTTGTGTAATGGCACTGTTTGGAAGGTACCCAAAGATTTGATGATCCAGTGTCGAAAACAACTGTAAATTTCTGTGGAGGAGAGCCAATAGAAATTACGCCATAATATTGAGCCTAAAAACAAAATAGGTAAATTATTCATCTTAATAATTATTATTCATACACACAATGATAATATTCTTGGTTAGAAATAGATGCTAATTAAAATTAAAAAAATTAAATTCATTTTACAGATAAATAATTATACTAGATGTATAGCTTTATTGTATGGATCAAAATTTAAACACGTAAAACAAGTAACTGTTTTTATATTGCAATCATTATCCATCAAAATTAATTTAAAAAAAAAATATATATTATCAGAAAAATAAATAGACGAGTTTTTACAAGTCTTCTTTTTCCCCAAGGCCAAGTCGCCATCTCAAAAACTGCGAATTTTAATTTTTTTTACATTATGGGATGGAATTAAAAAGAATTGAAATAAAAATTATTAAGGAAAGCATCTTAATCTCTACAATTTCTGTCAATACTTTTTTTATTGGGCTACACTACTATTTGGCCTAGCCTAGTCATAAAATCGTGTCATAATGTTTGTTAACAACCACTCTCAAAGAGTGAGGACCCACACAGATTTTTGAATTCCGTATTCGTCTTCGTGGTTACCTTCTAGTCGCAATGTCATAATTCATTAAATTTAAAATCGTTTGGTACTGGTACATGAACTTTAGGATCGTCAGGATTTTAATTAACCTTGGCATTTTTATACAACCTGTATATTTTCTGCGTAGCGCAAACCCTACAAATTATAAAAAAAATTGAGACTAAAGATCTCTATAACAAGAAAATTTTACATCAAACGACTTATAAAAAGTTGTTACTGCTTAATATGTAAGAAAAATATATGCTTTTTAAAGCTAGATAAATTCGAGTTTTTTTTGTTACACTTTTTGCCACATCTTTAAAAATGAAGTGGTGGGGGTGTTCAAATTTTTTTGTAAATAAAAATCTGTAACTCCAAAACAGCTGAACGGATTTCAAACTTGGTATCGTCGAAAGGAGCTTTTCTTGGCTAACAAAACCTATTTGTGGTGATTGTAATTTGGTATGTCGCCATTGGAGGGAATTTTTCGATATTACGACCGAAACTGCCAAACTAAAACAAAATAAATCTGTTAGTGTTACTTTTTGTTCTTAAAAAAATAGCAAAATGATGCCCAAACAAACTAGTGAAAATCGAGCCTCGATATCTTGTTCCTAAACTGAAATATCGGTCAAAAAATATTTAATGAGAAAATCCAAGGGATTTTGATATTTATCACTTTTTCTCCAAAATTTTAAATAAAAACGTTATATTTCGAAATTTAATCGAAAAATACTAAAAAGTAAGAAATGCTAAAAGTAATTAATTTAAAAAAGGCATAAATATAGCGAATATTAACACATTAAAAATTTGGAAGACCAAACAAAACATTTCTGAGCAGAAATTCGCAAATATCTCCTAAATACTTTTAGGCACACTAAAAATGATTAAAGATCGACAAAGAGATAAAATTATATGGACCCTACTCAAATACCGTATTGAAGGACACTTTAGGACACACATACTTTGTAGATATACACCGTGTGTCTTTAAAGATAAAGGAAAGGTATCAGATCTAGTATATTTATAATTAGCAAGAAGCTATTGAATATAGCAACATTAAAAATTTAAACATTTCTAGTGCCTATAGGAGAAATATTCTTCTGAAGGAATTAAACGGTTTTTCCGAAAAAAATATTGCAGGCGTTATATTTTGATAAGAGTATTTTGCGAGTAATGGCTAATTAAATGCAAAAGTAGCAACAAAATAAGTATTTATATTTAAACAACAGTAATAATTGAGCAACAAATCAGCTATTTTTTTTTTCGATTTTTAGCTGACTTTGACATAAGTGAAAAAGATTTCCCCCTAATTCGCTAGAAAGTTTGAGTTTATATACACATTACATACACTATTACATAAGTAATATTTATGCATATTTTTTAGGTATTAGTATCGTTAATGAAAAAGGCACCTTGTTAAATATTTTGTTTCTTGTTGCATAATTACTTTTACAATATCTGTAATTGTGTTAATTTTGTATGATTTTGTCAAGATTATTAAATATATTTTAACTATGTACTTGATTTCAATTCAAGTTGCAAAAGTGTTTTTCCATTAATAAATAATTTTAAAATATTAATGTTGTTTCTATACATTCGCTTTTGCAACTTTTTATGATTTTTTTTTAAATTTTACTCTAATATACCCGATTTTGCGGCTTTAATAATTCAGTTAATAACATTCATTCTGACCAAATGACAAATTTTGTATCTTTTACGCAACCCATATATTAAACCTAACATATACCAATGCTAAGTTGACATTTTACACATCTCATGAAATTGTCCCAGAGATTTTCTAACTCTGCCAAAACCAGAACGAAGATTATACACTGAATACAAGATTCAACAAATGGAAAATAAAAGACCCCCTAAACAGATCCCAGCACTGACATATTTGAGTAGCAACACATACAGATGTATTGCACATAGGTTCAACATTAAAGCCCTAGAAATATGTTTAATCTATGTATTGTATTGCTTTTGTATTCAACAGCAAAAAAAAGTTTGTAATTAAGGATGGGCCACGCTCATACTGAAAATTTTTATTAAATATTTATGTGTTTATTGGTTGTAAGATGTTTTATATTACACAGAACATATGTGATATGAAGTACATAACAAGCAAACGCCTTTATAAGAGGGTTCCAGCTATCTTTTCGGGTAATCCAATAAAATATTAACTAATGGGGTGCAGAATAGAAACAGTGTTGTGTCAAAATTATTCGGTTATAACACCTATACCATCCTATTTATTTTTTACAAATTTTTGCTTATATCTTGAAAATGATAATCATAAAAATCTTTAATTTGATATTGAATCAATGGTTTTCGAGTTATTTTTATTTTAAACTAATTAAACAACTTTTGTACAACTGTACAGATCTATTACTTGGATTTTTTATGAAGTTGTTATACAGAATGTCAGAGCTTAATTTTCATTCCTTAATCATACAGGCAGGTACTACCTATGGAATCGAATCACGTCTTCGGATCCCAAAATAAATTATTCGGATTCTCCCCAGCTGCTCTGCTGTTTAGTAATAACATTTTAATAAAATTTGTTTATTTGAATCACATTGTATTGGAAAGTTATTTTTTGTTAAACTATAGATTTTCTTGTATAAAACACTTGGGAAACTGGGAACGCTGAACAAAAATGACAAGTTGATTAGTGACATTTACAGTTTTATCAATTTTGCTGTTAAGGGGTTTGGAAAACCAGGTCTAGGGCATTACTTGAAAATCTGTTAAGGAAGCAGATAAGTGCAAAAGATAATTCTTTTTTCAAGGCAAGTCATATAAAATTTAGCTATACTGTTTAAACTTTTAACCAACATTTTCAAAGATGGTGAACAACGATTAAATACGATTTAGTTAGATATTTATTTTTTACCTTTTAACAAAATTGCCAAAATTAAGAAAGGAAAAAAATTGTGAGCAATTATTATCTATATAACCAACTTAATGCTTTATCAACAAGTACATTAAAAATAAAATAAAGTTTAGATAGATTTGTATTTACAAATTTTGTAAAATAGGGGGTTTTGGGATGTGTTTGTTCATTTTGGTACTTTTAATATTCGGATTATCAAACTTTATTGTAAAATAAATGCGGACTCTTGTATACAGGGATAGCAAATAATCGAACAGAAAATCTGGACTTGGATGAAAAAAGGATTTTTTTAAATTGGTCTTTGAGTTCAAAGATGTGATAAGTACTCAGCCAAAGTACTTTAAGTAACCAGTATTTTGCACTTTAAACATTCAGTAGTCGCTCTATTTAGTTTTAAATACATTTGATTACTTAGTAAATAAACATATCTAAATACTAAAGTACTTACAGTACATCTAAAGATTTAAGTATTTAGCAGATCTTTAAGTGCCTACTGCAATCACAATCAGTTAATTTTTTTTAATTATTAACCAAATATTGGTAATTATTATTATGTCATAACTTCTTTTATAAAACAAATGACTATTGTTCATTTTCGAGGTCATTTTTTGACAATCATAGTAACGTTTTAGTTTTTTGAAAAAAAATCAGTTTTAAACAAAATTATATAAAAAATGTCATTACAAATGAAGAAAAAATGCAATATACTAGAAAGAATTAATAAAGCATTATGAATTTAAAAAAAAGCGTCGAATTAATAGCGTTTTTCTGTGAATATCTAATTATGCATTATCTGCATTTTTAAAGCTGCAATAGCAAAAAATGTTTAAATAATAATTAATACCTAACCAAAATTTGAAAATTTAAGAACCAGTTCAAGTACTTTTCTGAAAAAGTACTGAATACATTACCCAAGTAATGTTAATTCAACAATACTTACAGTATCAAAAGCACTGATTATTTATTTAGGGATTGTGCAACCTGGAGCCACCATAACACAATTAAAAAATGACATTTTTATATACTCTAAAAGTTTTTCGAACACAGACTTTGTTATAGTGTCACTAGATTTAAGAACAACAAAATTTAATAACATTTTAAACATAAAATCTATGTAATAAGATATATCATTTAGTTAAGTAGTTTCAATAATGATTCAAATGTAAATATAAGAATAATTGAAAATTATGAACAGGGAACCGACTTCAATGTGTAATCTTCTGAGCTCTTATATATTATGTAATAATAATGGTTCTAATAGGATTCCTCTTAAAACACTGTATAGTTGTCCCAGCAGTATTTCTGATAAGGGTAAAAATGTGAACTAGGAATGTAATATGGAGAGCACTAGTGATACAATAATTGGTGTTGCAGAGAATGCTGATGTAAGCTTGAATCACAGTAGTTTGAGTTGTGAACATGAGAGCATGCCTGTAAACAATACGTCTTTTTTAGTACATTCATCCCAAATAATAATATCTCCTTAATGTTATTGAGTATAATCTCTCAGATCAAAACTTGACGAATTGTCTTTATTTTTGGACACATTAAAGTGGTGATATTTTGGTACATGTTGAACACTGGTTAAAGGTATGTGAACCATTTTATTTGTCTGAATAAGTCTTGGTATCAGCATATTGTCGAGCACTGAGTATGCACGGAGGTACATTGATTATGGTTAAGAAAGATTATTTGGAACATTTTGAATATGTTTGCGTTGACAAATTTAATAATTTATTAGAAGAAAAGGTATTTGAGTTTTCAATTATACACTGTTCCGAACAGAATCTTTATATTATCGGAATGTATAGATCGCCATCCAGATATAAACAATTTCTTGGGAAAACTAGAACTTCTATTAAGTGAGATACCACTTAATGCAACAGTGGTGTTGGCTGGTGATCCCAACATAAATTTTATCAACAAGTATGACAGAAATACTTAACTTGTATTAAATCTTTTTAATTCATTTAATTTGATTATGCACATCGATCAACCAACCATATTTTCCTTTCTTTCTGCATCCTTATTGGATTACATATGTTCAAATTGTGAAAGCCTCTTATTACAATGTTCAGTGCTTAATGCCAGATTATCCGATCACGAAGCAGTCTTTTGTTCTTTTCCTATTAAGAATAGTAGTAAGGCTGTTAGGTTTAGTTTTAGATGTGGTAGATTGTTTACCAAGAGAAACAAATTTGTAACATTATGTGAATGGACAAACTGGAATAATGTTATGGGCACTGACGACCCCTTACAAGCATTTCATTCTGTATTAACAAGTGTATTTAACAACACTTTTCCTATCGTCAATACTAAGAAAAGAGGCGAAAACCTGGATATACTAAAGGGTTGAGTATATCTGGTAAAACAATGCCCTCTTTACACTACATTAGGAAATACGTAAATAACAATATTAACTTTTTAAATTATTCTAATACCTATCGTAGAACATACCAGAACACTATAAAACTCGCAAAAAAGAAATATTTTAGATATCCAATTACAAAATCTTCTAATAAATCAAAAGAATCGTGGAAAATTGTCAATGATTCGAGAGGCAAACAGAACATCACTCCTGTCCACAGTAGTTTGAGTGCTGATGAATTAAACTCCTTTTACTGTAGTATAGCTGGTAGTTTGTCCCAAAACTTAACACAGGTTCGAGATCCTAAAACTTACCTAACCCATGTGTCAGTTCCCGAATAATTTTATTTCATGCCCACAAGTACTGTGGAGATTAGGAGTTTGTTTAGCCAAATCAAAAATTCGAATTCTTCTGGGCGGGACAAGCTGTCTCTAAAAATATTTCAAGTGCTCCCAATTAATGTATTGAAGTCCTGGCAGCAGCCATAAACGATTCCTTTTGTAGGGGGATTTTTCCTCCATGCCTCAAAAGGGCGGTAATTGTACCTCTTTTTAAGGGTGGTGATCATGACAGTCCTTCTCAGTTTTGACCTGTCGCCCTGTTACCTACACTAGCGAAATTGCTAGAAAAACTCGTGAAGGTAAGGATGGTTTCCTTTTAACAAAGGCAGCAATACGGGTGTATGGATTCAGAGGCTCCTCTTTGGAGAGGCTACGTTCCTATCTGATGAGCCGTGTTCAGTCTGTCTCTTTCAACAGCAAAAACTCAAACGAACTGACTATCAATGCGGGTGTTCCACAGGGTTCTGTGCTTGGTCCCCTGCTCTTTTTACTTTATATAAATGCCCTTCCCGATCTTGCAATTCATGGTAGATTTACTATCTTTGCCGACGCCTCTACCATTCTTTGGCACGATACAAATGTTGCGAGGCTGAAATTGAATGTTTCTGCTGATTTAATTAAAATAAAAGAGTGGTGTGATTCTAACATGCTGTCATTTAATATATCTAAAAAGAAAATATTAAATTTTAAGTGTGAGATAGATAGTATTTGTCTTTTTAATAGCACAATTGAAAATACCAATGATACAAAGTTCCTGGGATTATGGATAGACAACTCTCTAAGATTCCATAGCAACATAATTAACTTAAGTGCGAAAATTTCATCAGGCTGTTATGCTTTGTGAGTTATCTCAAATAGTCTAGGTATCTCTATTTCTAGAGATGCTTATTTTGCCTTGATTGAATCACACTTCAGATATGGCATTTGTTTCTGGGGAGGGTGCTCAAATTATATGGTCAAGTCACTTTTTGTGCTACAAAAAGAGCTCTTAGATATATGTGTCAAGCAGGGTTGCGTGATACATGTCATCCACTATTTGTCAAGTATTCGGTTTAACCTTATGTTGTATTTACATTTTAGAAACGACATGTTTAATCTACCAAAAATTCAGATATAAACTGGATCAACATACCCACAATTACAACACTCGGCAAATTTATATGCTAACATTACCACTGCCAAGAACTGAGAGATTCTTTTGTGTATGGTGATAAAAAATGGTTTAACAATCTTCCTGCTGACCTTAAAAACGAGTCATGCTTTATTAAATTTAAGAAAAAAAACAAAAAATTATTTCAGAAGGCTTATTACAGCCTTGACGAATATTATGCTGAGAGATTGGACTAGGTCTAAGTATATTGTTATAAATATGTAAGTTTTTCTTTTTATGTATATATGAATATGATATATTCGTGTTGCTTGAATTTGTAAATTGTACTGTATGTATGTATGTGTATATATATATATATATATATATATATATATATATATAAATATATATATATTATGTATCAGTTGCTTATATAGTTTTAAACAGGACCTTGCACAAATGTAATCTTTCTCTAATGTTAAGTATTTTTCTTTTTTTCCTTTAGTCTAACTTTTTTCTAACCTCTGACTTATTATAATTGATGGCTATGTCAACACGTTTTGTATTTGATAATAAAGCTATATTTTTGACTTTGACTTTGACTTTAAGTACGTTTTTGTATTCAGTTCCTCAGCTCTGTTTGAGATTTGTAACAGCATCATAATGATAAGCTATTAAGTTAAAATTATCAGCGAAAATATTTAATTAATCCAATTTAGATTTCTTCTCAGCAAAGGTATATATAACCCTTTGTTTTTAGTAAATTCCATGAAACAAAATTAAAGTGTATTATAATTCTTTATCTGGACAAAGAATGCAACATATTTGTAATGTTTTTCCCATGAGGGGTTACCCAGGCTGTAATACACTTTAAATAATAAGATTTTCTTTTAGTTGTGATCTAAAAAGCTTTAGTGAACTAGAAGTTTTAATATTCGGTGGCTAGTGATTAAACATCTTTCTGCCCTCATAAATCAGAGACCTTTTTATCAGTGTTTTGGTAGGTATCGGCAAGGGTAAATTCAAAGCCTGCCGAGAATCCCGCTGACATGCAAGATGCTGAATGTTGTGCCTGTGCTTAAAACACAAGTGATGCAATTTCAAGAGTAAACAAAGATCTGAGCGTCATAATTTTTTGAGCAATGAAGTGAGGCCTGCAAGATTCTACTCGTCCTGCGCCAGCGATGAACCTCACAGCTCTCTTTTGCAGCATAAATAGGGTGTTTTGGAGATATTGACTACAACTATCAAAAAGGTATGCCATATCTGAGGTGAGATTCAAACAGTGCAAAATAGACTGTCCGCGCCATCGCTGAACCAAGCTCGACTCCCACAGTCCTAACCGCATGAAAGTTTGTTGCCCAATCCCACAATGTGATCCTCAAAACGCAGTTCACTGTCGACATATAAACCCAGAAACTTTATGACAATTCTAGCATGGAGAGGATTGCCTTTAAACTCCAAGTTATCCATGTCACGTCTAAACCCTACAATACTAGTTTTTTCTACATTAAAGGAAAGACGATTAGAATTACACATCTTAATTCCGAATACATCATTAGTAATATTTTGTTTCAGTAGTTTCACATTCTTATGGTGCCAGACCGCTGAAGTATCGTCGGCAAATATCGTGAATGCGTGACTACTGATTTTTACTTGAACTAAGTCATTTATATAAATTAAGAATAAAAGAGTTCCCAGGACAGACCCCTGAGGAACCCCACAATAAATACTCAGAGATGAAGACCAACAACCTAAAACAGCCACTACCTGGCTGCGGCCCGAAAGATAAGAGGCAAACCAGGCAAGTGCACAGCCCCTGAATCCATAACGCTCAAGCTTTCTCAACGGTATTCCGTGGTCCACATAGTCAAACGCTTTTAACAGATCACCGAATACCGCTGCACCGCCTCTCCCTAATTTATATTGGGGTAAACACTATCCAAAAATATAAATACGGCGTTATGTATTCCCTTGGCCTTTTGAAAACAAAACTGATTATGGAAAATTAGGTTAAGAGATGCTAGGTAGTTCCAAAATCTCTGCTTTACTATAGGAATTACTATTACTGATTTTAGGCAAGAAAGAAAAGTTTCTTTAATCCAAGAGTGATTAATTGTTGCAGCCAAAATATCCAAAGCAATTCCTGGTAACCTCAAAAGCACTTCTGAAGAAAAATCATCCTCACCACTGGACTTTTTGTTCCTAATGGTATGCAGAGCATCAATTAATTCTTGCTTATGAGTGGGATGAAAGTAGAAAGAAAAAGGAGAAAAAAGATCTCCAAAATAAAAGGGTGGATCAACATCGGATGACAATACCAGAGCCAAACACGCCCCAATGCTACAATAATGGTTATTAAGCTTGTCAGGGTGAATATCAACAATGGAACTTTCTGACCAGATCTGTTGCACAGCTCATTTACAATAGCCTTGGAAAGCCTATTTTCATAGTACAGTTTTTTTGCAAAACTTATTAGCTTACGAAACACATTACGTTACCTATTATTCACAAATTTTTTTATATAATTAAGTGAACGAAGATTGATAGCAGATATTTTTAATCCTTTCGTTAACCAGGGTTTTCGCTTTGATCTTTGTTTAATTAATCTTAATGGAAAAGCTTGGTTAGACATTCAATAAAACGGTATAAAAAGCTGAGATGGGCTCGGGGACCTTACAATATCCTGCCGATTTACACCCAGGCAAAATTCAAAAAGTCTTAAAATTGGCTTTATTAAAAATTCTGCCCCGACGACGTTTATTTTTAATTTTGAAAGACTTATATGGAAAGCAACATTTTACACATTTGTGGTCAGAAAGACCTGTATTAACAGTAGGACACGACACATTATCAAAGTTAGAACATATATAGTCGATAATAGTAGCAGAAGTTTTATTTGCGCGAGTGGATGAGTTAACATGCATCGTTAAACCATAGGAAGTGAGTAAATTTGAAAGCAAAATAGTGTTAACTAAGTGCATTTTTTGTCATTAAAATTACTGTTTAGATCCTTTGCTAAAATTATTCTAGAACTACCTGGAATTTGGGAAAGCATAAAATTAAGTTTACTCAAAAATTCCATAGCTTGAGTCAAGGGGGAGCTGTAAAGACATTATATACAAATTATTTTGCCTGCCTACTAAAATCTACAAAAATAATGTAATAAAAACAGCAAAATCCCAAAGCATCGAAATACAAGACTCACATAAAATTGCCAACCTTAGTATATAAATGCTCAATTGTGCAAGTGAGCAACTAAGTATATACTCCGGCGAAAATCTACCATCTGAAAACCAGCTAACCATAAGGCGGGGTGAAGGAGGATTGGTTTCACGCGTTAAGCAAAGTGATTCTTCTGTCTTGTTTATGTTCGTTGACACAGAGTAGTCTCTGAGATACAGTACCTTGCAAGCTTATTTGGTCACCCTGTACAGTGTGTTTCACTTAAAAGATATTCACTAAACTACTGTTACACTAGTAACACTGTATAATAATTTATGTTCCAAATTCTGACTATATTCCATTAAGTCCAAAATTCACCTATATACTAGAATATTCTTATACTCTACTCTTCTCAAAATAATTTTTCCTCTAATTTATTTACCTCAATTAACATAATGAACCAATAAACGCCCAAGTTTTATTTGATAATCTTTATTTTTTTTATAACATTTTACAATCACAGGTCTTAGAATTAAGCCATGTCAGGAATAACTTACAGATGTTTTGCTTTGGTTTTAAGAAGCATCTTCAGGAACCTCTAATACAAATACAAATACAAATATTTTATTTCTTGTTAGTATACAAAAAGTGCAGTATTTGCAATCGTCAAATAATCAAATATATATAATTGTTTACAATCAGTGTATTATTTCTAAATGTTTCCCATTTATCCTACAATAAAATTAATCTACAATAAAAAAACATACAAGACTTGAACCCAGATTTAAAACGTAATAGTTAAAATGTATGATTTAAAAATTCTTCACGACTATGAAACACATTGTCTATTAAAATTTTCTTTAAAGCAGTTTTAAAATTGTTAAAAGGTAAAGCTCTAAAACTAGGCGGCAATACATTAAAAAACCTTACGGCCAGACAGCCAGAACTACTCCGACACCTCTTCAGTCGGCAGTATGCATGTATGAGCAAATCTTTTTGTCGTGTATCGTAACTGTGGACGTCACTGGGGACTCTGTACTTGTCTTGGTTCTGTCTGATATACAGAATATTCTCAAAAATGTACTGCGATGGAAAAGTCAAAGTTGCAAAGTTCCTAAAAGCCCTTTCACATGCTTCTCTAAACCCTAATCCTGCCACAATTCTGATTGCCTTCCGCTGCAAGCCAAAAACCCTATTAGCCTGTGCAGCATGGCCCGATCTAGGATAGCATATGTCATCACGGAGTGGAATAATGCGTGATATGCTGTAACGATAGTACTCTCGGAGACACATTCAGCTAACCTGAGCATGGCAAACACGACACTACTCAACCTTCTGCAAAGACCATCTATGTGGCGGTCCCATTTTAAGACAGGGTCCAGTTGAACACTCAAAAATTTCACAGATGTAGTTTTATTATAGTTTTTATTGTCAGTTTCCCTCAGGGTAAAGACGACAGTTTGGGTTTTGTCCTCAATCAGAAAAAAATTGTTGGCATTAAACCATTGCTTCGCGGTCAACTGTGCAGACCTCAACCCCTCCAATGTGCCACCCTCAGAGTCCGAAGTCAGAGAAACAGTGGTATCATCTGCAAAGAGTGTAGAGCTTTCACCGAAATTATTAGTGGGTAAGTCATTA
The DNA here is from genome assembly GCA_030620095.1 of Kuschelorhynchus macadamiae. Classification (NCBI taxonomy): domain Eukaryota; kingdom Metazoa; phylum Arthropoda; class Insecta; order Coleoptera; family Curculionidae; genus Kuschelorhynchus; species Kuschelorhynchus macadamiae. The sequence goes on from JAUTXW010005454.1 coordinate 487,649, forward strand.
ATATCTATTAAGAAAAATATTGGCCCCAAAACAGAGCCCTGGGGCACACCAATATCCATTTGCTTCTCTGCAGATGACATCCCTCCCACTCTCACACTCTGGACCCTGTTTGTAAAATACGAGCGACCAAGCTCAATGCTTCCTGGGGTAAAGTTGTATCGCAATTTGCTTAGTAAGAGGTGGTCTACACAATCAAACGCTTTGCTCAGGTCACAAAACATAACAGCATTATACTGGAGGGTGTCAAATGATTGTAATACTTTGTGGATTAGATCTAAAATACCCAAAACAGTGTTTCTGTCCCTCCAGAACCCAAACTGACAATTAAAAAGCCGCCTTATCACCTTTTTTGAATACTGGGACAACTCCTCTGAAATATATCAGGGAATATTTTTTCTTGGAAATAGAGGTGTATTAATATTGATAACGGAATTATTATTAGGTTTTTAATGGTTTTCAGAAGTTTCTTGTTAAGAGCAAAAATGTCTGTGGAGGGTCGGTTCTTCAGGTGGTTGATTACATCTCGCACTGCATTAAAGGGCACTTCAGAGAAGGAACAATTTGTCTCAGGCCTCAGGCAGTGTCATCTCACCACCAAAAAAGTTGTCAAATTGATTATGATTATTTCCAGGTTTATCCTTTGTGAGATAATGAGCAATATTGTTAAAGAAATCATTGAATTCATCAGGTAAAATATCAGTACCTAAAACCCCCTTGGCAGGCTTATGTCATGTCCTATTTATAATATTCCACATTACTTTTTGTAGATTTTTTGATGAGTTGATTATATTGTCATTATTATTAATTTTGGACCTTTTATAGGGTTATGATAAGTTTTTTTAAAAGATTTGTACATTTCAATATCTGCAGGACGCTTATATTGTCTGATTATTTCACCTAGTAGATGTAAATGCTCACACATACCTCTCAAATCCTCTCTAAACCAAGACACATTTCCCAGTTAATCCGATCTAGTAGAATACCCTTTTTCAGGAAAAGCCTCTAGACAGCATGTCTCTAGTATGCCCATAAATTTGTTGAACTTCTCATTAACACTCATCTCATCTCCTGATACAAAGCTATTTTCAATAACATCATAGAACTTGGCCAAGCCTACCTGTGTTATTGGTCTAAACATCCTTGGTTCCCTTGTATAGAATCTCGCACCAGATGTTGAGTATGTAAGCAACTTTGATTTATGAACGGAAATATCCAGCTCCACATTTTCTGTACACATCTCATCAGCAGTAAAGTTAACAAAAACGTTATCCAAACATGCGACAACTCTTCTTGGTTCAAACCCCATCTGATGAAAGCCAAATTCCCTCAACAAGTCACACAGCAAGGTTGCCTCCCCGAACGCCTTAGTCTGCACAGTCCTAAAGTGCACTGAAGTCCCCCACCACGACCATATACTTGCAATGTATTGTCTTCGTCAATGTATCCTCTAAAATTGATAAAAAGGTATCAAAGTAGCCACTCAGTGATCTACACACCCCTAAAATTCATAAGTTAAAATCAGACTAATATACAAAACACAATTCAATACATTTCTCTACACTTAAATTTAAAACACTACTTATTGACAAATAAATAAAAAGTTATCAAAGTGGCCATTCAGTGATCTACACACCTCTAAAATACATAAGTTAAAATCAGACTAATATACAAAACACAATTCAAAACATTTCTCTACACTTAAATTTAAAACACTACTTATTGACAGATAATTTAGATTATTTTGTTGGTAGATAGTTACACCTCCACCCTTGTGATTTTTTCTTGAGAAAATGTCAGCACATTTGTAATTTGGCAGCGAAGTCATTTCGATTTCATCTTCTTTTAGACAATGTTCTGTTAGGCATACCATACTTACTTGTTTTTCATCAAGTAGTGCTTCTACCTGCCCTTGCTTTTCTTTTAGCGACCTCACATTTGCATGAAGAATATGAAGTATTTTGACTGGTAGACTCCTGGGTAACCTGTGTTGATTGGGTACTCGTCTCTGCAAATTCAGAAAGTGGTTGAAGTATGTAGGTATCCTTTTGGCTATAAGTTTGGGGACAATATGTCATCTTTGCGCTCTGAGGGGATTCCCAATTTGAAAGAGCTTATCTTATGGTCTTTTCGGGTCCTCACTTTTTCACACACTACCCTTTCTGATAAGTTGTATAGTTCAAGATGTTTCATGACGTCCTCAGGTTCAGTTTTGGGGTCAAAGCCAGAAAGAAATATCCAAGCAATCTTGGTGGCAGCAGTAAGACTACTGATATTTTCATTTGTGCCTTTTCCTGGGTCCGGTCGTGTACGACTAATTTGTTTAGACTTTTTGTTGGTTATATTTTTATCTAACATTTCTTCTTTTCTAGTTGGTTCTTTGGCATCTGCTACTAGGCTTGTTGACGCCTTAGCGACAGCTTCTGGGTTTGTCGCAAAGATCTTTCGATTCATCCCGGACTCGGATTGCTTGTCGTCCGAGACAGATGCCTCTATACCAAGGCTTTCGTCCGTAACTGATTTCAAGTTTTGTTTTCGCGGTGTTGGCAGTTTGTTTTTTGGATGATGTGGTTTTTCAAGTTTTTCTGATTGTTTTTGGGACATTGGACTTTGTACCTTTATCTTTGCTGAGTAATTCTCTTCTATACCGCTAAATTTCCTCGAAAAGTCGTTTTACTTCCGAACTATCGAAGGCAGGCGGATCAACATCTTGGGTTTAGACCGAACTTGGCAACACCGCGCGATGTTTGAACATTAAATGACCCTGTTTATATTTTAGCAACTTTTAGGGAGCTACGAGCTCGCAATCCTGAGGTTGCGCAGTATTGGGCTGGAGAATGGCGCTGAAAGTAAAAAAGTGGCAGCCGACTCCATTTTGAAAGAAAGAAAAAAGAAGAAGAAGACCCTGGAGAGATTTAATCGGGCATTTTATACCTGACCTGCGCTCACGAACCCTCTTGAAATTATTAGGAATTATGTATAAATTTATATAATCCCAAGACCGACGCAAAAATGCTGGCATTCAGCTACAGCAGATTGTACAATTTGATTCTATCTAATACACAGTTCATGTTCTGTAACCATATTGGGTATAAATCTTCCAGTTTCACATCACTATAAAAACAAAGCATTGCATATAGTCTTTTCGTTTGGAATGAAATATAATCATTATGTGATTGCATATCAAATTTTCATCTGTATATTAAAGATTGTACAGGGCTTTCATTTATATTTTGACAATTACCTACAGATATAACTATAACAAATAACTTTAAATACATAAATTGTACGATTTTTGTTGTATTAGAAAACAGTTAAAATTGTTGATGCCTCGAATAGAATTATTTCCTCTATTTTGTATCTAAATAAGTCCAATCCATTTTTCGAAACTCCTATTTAGTAAAAAATATTTGATGAGATGTAAAAACACGGTGTTTAAATTCACTAATTTGATAAATTTTCTTTTAAAATTCACTATGTTAAAAATAGGAAATCATAAATCTTCAAAATAGCCAAAACGTCTCGAGGTATGCAGGTACTATTTAAACACCCTGCATAGTAGCCAAATCAATAAAAAGTTGACAAATTTTCTAACTCAAATTAGACCCAAGGAATCACTCTTTTAAATGCCACTTCACTTGCCTGAGTAATGATGTTTCAAATGAGGTCAATTTTTTTTTAGGCTCAAACCAATCGTTCAGCATTTTATTCATAAAAAAATCATTACAGATTTTTACAATTAATTTAAAAAGAAAAGCTAATAAAAAATTGATTTTAATTTTAATATGTAAACACTTACATCTAAATAATTTGATAGGGGTTCTGGAATAGGTCCTCCAAGTCCATATCTTAGCCTAACTTGTTCAACATGGGTACCAACTGCTCTGAGAGTATCCCTGGCAGACTGGCCTTTGGTGAGTGGTAGTCTAAAGTAAGATTTATGATAAAAAATTTGAAGTCTTTTAAAGCTAGATGAACACATAATGTAAAGTAAAAATTGCTTATTATATTATAGGTATCTATGATACTAGCATGAAAAATGTATGTTGAAGGCACCCATATTAAAGTTCATATGGGTGCCTTTAACACAATTTTCACACGAATATCATACAAGAATTTTTTCTACCAGCATGTGAAAAGTGATATTTTTCCCATTTCCCCATTTCACCCTAGTGCAAAAAGTAAAACACTTTTCGCACTAGTGCCTTAAAGTGGCATTTTTCGTACTGAAATTGTGTGAAAAATGTCACTTCTCCCACGCTCATAGAAAAAATTATTAATGTTTTACAGGATTTGTTAATGCAAATGAATATTAAAGAGCAAAATACTTCCTAGAATATAGATTACAAAGCGAGACTAACAGATTTTTTTTAAAGTACATACATTGAGGTAAAAAGTGTAGAAGATCCCCAGAGCTTAAAAAGTGTGTTTTACAATGTTACAAAAAAACCAACAACAAATTGAAACTAAAACTTTATTTCAAAGTCAAAGTTAAAGTCAAAGCTTTATTGCCTAAGATAAAAGAATCTTGTTGACAAAGCAGGATACAATAATTTATGTAGCACTGAATATACAAATAAAATATAAAATACAACACAAAAATTACGATTATGTATAAAAGAATTCAATTCGAAACATCTAAATGGTAACTAAAAAAAAATTTAATTTTCAGTACACTTTACCAAATAATGTTTAGTTTTACTTGTAAGTCACGAATAAACTATATTTCCTAAGACACACATATCTACAATTTGTCCAATGTTAAAGTGTAAAAAAATACAAACATACAAAATACAACACAAAATATAAAAAATGTAAAAAAATTGAAAATTGATGATTAGAATATTAATAAATGCTTTTAAAGGATATCTAAAAAAATTCATTCAAACTATAATAGGCTGTACCAAGTAGTGATCTTTTTACAGTTCTCCTAAACAACTTTAAGCTTTACAAACATTTTATTCCAGTAGGCAAATGGTTAAATATCTTTTTGCTTTCGTAAAATATTGATTTTTTGGTCAGAGCAGAGGTGGGCAACTGCAGACGAATATTAAAATTAACATAACCTCTAGTTTCATATGTATTAGCTAGTTCAGCAAAATTTCCCCTGTTTTTGAAAACCAGGCTAATGGTTTCCAAAATTAGCAGTGATAGTAAAGTTAGGATCTTTTTGGATATGGAAAGTGGTTTACAGCTGTCGCGAGAGTTAGCCCCAGACAACAGTCTCAAAATGTCCATATATTATCCAATCACTTCGCAGCCTAGTTAAAAATTATTTAAAGCAGATTTCAGTTTTTCATCAAATACATTATCGGAGATAAGATTTTTTTTAATAAATTAGGTCTGGAAAAAATAAAGCTAGGGTTAAAGTTAACACTCTGTAAAATCCATATCGTTATCTTCATTTGTTTTGGAAATGTAGGTCTCGAAAATTGCCTTACAAAATTGCATTGGAGAGATCTATTGTTCAGCAGTGTAATTGGTTCTACTGCCGTGGACTGTAAAAGATCAATTTGTATTCATGTTTCAGCTCCTGTTATGTTTGGCATTGTAACTGTCAGTGTTCTCAAGTTGCGCCATTTTAAGTGTCGTAAGTAAACGATTTTAAAAATATTGGTAAATTCTCCTTTACCCACAACTTCCCTCATACAGAATTCTACTACTTACAATAAACAGTCTATGTATTGCTATATAATAACTATTTGGTAATAACTTCATACAAATTATATAAACTGTAATTTATTTCAGTTTTTTCAGCTTATAATTTATTTTTATTTTTCGTAACATTATTTACGTAGTCTACGAAAATTAAATCATGTCTTTTATTATTTTTCTCCATAAAAATATTTTATTCCAGCAAATGAAATTTTAATCATATTTCTTAATATTTAAACGTTTTATTTCGCCGCCATTCATTTTGTTTTGCAATATAGGATTTGCACGAAAAATTTACCAGTCTATCCCTGATTAACATTTGATTTTTGTGCAAAATGTCAAGTCAATTGGATAAGTAGTTTTTTGGTACTGAATTTTCATTAGGCCGCCATTTTGTTGCGCCATAATGGTTTTACACAAGTACTTTTTAAGCTATGCCGCATACAGACCGAACGACACAACGATAGACAGACCGACTGACGGAAATGGGAGAAAAGAGAATAATTTTCTTCACGATTGCAAACAATCTTACGATTGAAGTAAAAACAGACAAAATTTTGATGCACGCTGTATAAAATAATGTTTTAATGAATATTATAATATTACCATTTGATAATTAGATCAGCAAATTTGTAAAAGTATTTATTTAATCGAAAATGTAGCAGACATTGAAGAAAAAACATAATTTCTTTATGGTATAAAAAAACAAACATCCTTGTTTTTCTTACTGGATCCTAACCCCAAATAATATACCACTCTAACATAAAAACAAGAGGCTCGTTAACGAAAACGATTTAGAAACATAATATCTGCGAAATATCTGCAGAGCAACGTAATAGGTAAAGACTGACATGGGTTTTATGCAAGATATGCAATCTATATATGCTTCCTGAGGATGCAACAGTAAAGTAGCGAAACGTGGACAATTTAAAAAAGTCATTTGTTTTTACTGGATCCTATCCCCAAATAATACAACACTCTAACATAACGATAAGAAGATCGTTAATGAACGAACCAACAGATTAGGTAAAGAAGAAAGAGAAGTTTCATGCCGGATATAGAATATATATGTATGTCCTGAGGATGCAGCAATAAAGTTGTGAAACGTCGATAATTTAAAAAGACTTTTGTTTATTATTACTGGATCCTAACTCCAAATAATTCACCACTCTAATATAACAGCAAGAGGATCGTTAACGAAAACCATTAGAAAATAAAAAAAATTATTACTAAAAAATTATCCATTTAATTAATTTAATTATATTGTACTTTTCAGCATTATCTTTTACCCACTCTGTAAATGATATTCACGATTTTTTTTACTCCATGGTAACATATTAATGTATTGTCACTGAAGTTACATATGTATGCCAACTTTTAACTTAATCAGATTGCAAGAAGTGCTTGAAAAATGGATTACAAATTTTGAACCAGAGAGACAGACATATGAACTGGAAAGACGAAGAAAACAAGCTAAATAAAAGCTTGTAAAGAACAGCTAACGAGGTTTTTTTTTCAGATCTTTATGTTTCATAATCCCTAGAAGCCAAAAACCATGTTTCGTCAATTCCGTCGGTGGATCTGTCTGCCTGTCTATCTCGTGGTATAGCTAGCTCAAACACTCAATTGAGTTGAAATTTTGCAATTGCATTTTTTTATAAACCAAAAAATACCATTGTTACTTCATACATTTTAGAAACTGTCATTATAGTATACGCTAACTGAGATAAATTTACAATCCCAAATCCTAGATATGAACTTGCCACCATCTCAATCTTCATTTACCTGTTCCTACGTCAAGCTTAGCGAAAAAATCTATGATTTATGAGGGTATTAAGATGTATAATTCTCTTCCCAATACTATTAAGGAACAACCTACTCTAAAACTGTTTTAAAAGCAAGTTCGGAGAATTCTGGTTGACAAGGCCTATTATAGTATGACAGCATTTTTTAGTGATCTTGTGTGATATTGTTAGTACAGGCATGAGTCTGTTTTTATTTCATTTGATGACATTGGACCCTGGATTTTTAATAGGTAACTCATGCTTTGTCGATAACTTTCTGTAGTTTTTTGATAATAAAGGTTATTTTGATTTTGAATTTGAAAAATCAAGTGTAAAACAGGGATGAACTAATAAAATTTTGACAATTATAAAAACAAAAAAAAAACAAAACAAAATGGCGGCTTAATTAAATGTTTAAAAAGTCGGTAAAATTCCATTTGGTAAAATGAAATACCTTTTTTTATAGAGGAAAAACATTAAATGTTATAATTGATTTGTTATAGATTATAAGAATAAAGATGTATAAATTTTGAAAATATTATTAATAATAAAATAAAATGAATTATCAACAAATGAAAACAAAATTGAAAAATCGATAAATTTCCTTTACCCAGAACTTCAGTTATAAATTTTTCCTATTATTAGGAATAGTAAAGTGTGACCTAGTTTAGTTCAGTACATAGTAATCTATATAACATATATACTATCTGTTCAAACATTTTTATTGGGCGCCATTTTGTTCCATCATATTGGATTCCAACCAGTATTTTACCAGTTTCTACTTGATTTTTGGGCATAATTTAATTCAATAAACAGTTTTTACATTGACACACCCCGCCATTTTGTTAAGCTATGTTCAATCTGTACTAGTTTATATCATACTAAATGCTTGCACAAAATTTAAATTAATCCAATGAGTAGTTTTTTCGGGAGATTTTTTGAATAGTTTAATAGGCTGACATTTTGGTTTGCTATCTTATATCCATGTCAAAATGTTACTAGTTTATTCCTATATAACCCTTCATTTTCTGCAAAATTTCAGGAAGTATAGTTAGTTTTTTTAGTAACAATTTTTTTAACGTTTCACTAGGCCGCCATCTTGTTTCGACAATTTGGATTTTTACCTAAGTATTGCCAGGTCATCCCCATATAATCCTTAATTTTTGACTAAAATTTGAAGTCAATCTGATGAGTAGTTTCTAAACTATTCCGCGAACTGTCAGACAGGCAGATGGACTGGCGGAATACGGAATTCATAAAAATATTTTTTGAATATTTATCTAGGGTCGCTAAAAAACTGAAAATATGTAAAATCTGAGAGGATAACTTTTTGACAATTAAAAATTTTTTATTTGGCCGCCATTTTGTTCTCCCATCTTGAGTTAGTACTACAGTTTTACTAGTTCGTCTCTATACCAAAATTAGATATCGCACACAATTTGAAATCAGTCCATTAAGTTGATTTTCAGGATCAATTTTTAAATATTTTATTAAGCCGCCATCTTGGATTCGTTTCACTAGGCCGCCATTTTGTTTTGCCATATTGGATTTTTACCAAAATATTACCAGGTCATCCCCATATGATCCTTAATTTTTGACCAAAATGTGAAGTCAATCAGGTAAGTAATTTTTTAGCAATGCCGCGAAGAGACAGGCATATAGACAGACCGACGAAATTGAGAAAATATGTTTTTCGGCATCTAGGGACCCTGAAACTTAAAGATCTGAAAAAATCTCGGACTCTAACATAACAAGATGATTTTAACAAAAACAATTTAGAAACTTAATATCTGGGAAACATATGCATTCTAAAGGAGTAGGTAAAGACTGATAATATGCAGGATATAGGATCTATATATGTGTCCTGAAGAAGCAACAATAAAGTTGCGAAACGTCCATAATTTAAAAAGACTTGTTTTTTTTACTGGATCTTAACCTCAAATAATACACCACTATAACAAATGTTTTTTCAATTATTCCGCCATATTGGATTTTTACCAAAAGATTACCAGGTCATCCCCAAGAATCGTAAATCACACAGGATAGTTACATCGGCGATTTGTTTCCGTCAGTTTAGCGCGAGCGATCGTTGTTGAAGTGAAGTCGCCTGGCCCGCTCGAAACAAGTTTCAGACGTTATGTCTGTAGGAGGATAATATGGTTTAGCATTTTGATTCTGTTATTCTGGTTTTTAGTGCAATAAATTTCGACAAATTTTAGAGCAGCATTACCGTTTGAATTTTGATCAATAAGTAATGGTTAATTGCTCATCAAAATGTTTTAGAAATTTATATTCGGACCTAAAATAAATTATTAGAAAAAAATTTAAACATTATGTCAAGACAAAAATATATATTATGAGTGCCATCTTATGAAATTTTGTTATTTTATGTTCCTTAATGAGAGGATGCCCCAAA